>VWYI01046931.1:245473-323818 GCA_013399455.1 Anthoscopus minutus
ATTGAAAGCAAACAAGCATCATGGCGGCGCTGGCGGCGGCGGCGGCTGCGGGCGGGCCGGCCCCCCTCCTCAGCCTCCTCCTCCTCCTCCTTCCTCTCCTCCTCCTCCTCCTCCTCTCCTCCTCTCCGCTCCGCTCTCCGCTCCACCTGCCCAGGCCGCCCGCACTGCGCGCACGCTCCGCGGCCGCGGAGGGAGGCCGGGGAGGGGGCGGCAGGGCCGGGGGGGCCGCGGGAGGATGCGGAGGGAGGAGCTGGGAGCGGGTTTGGGGGTACGGCCGCAGGAACGCGGCGGGGGGGAAAGTGGGTGAAAGTAACGACTGGGCTGCTGTGTAAGGCTCGAAAGCCGTGCAAATGGTGTGTGGCAGGGAAGGGGTTCCTAGCAGGAGCCCAAGGAAGGTGAATGGGAATAGTCACTTGTTTGGAAAAGAACTTTTAAATTCTCCTGCAGAAGCCCTAGTGAGGAACTCGGCCTTGAAGTAGATGAGCTCAGATACGGTGTGGGTGATAGGCCGGACAGCTTGTTGAAAAGGGAACATTTCTTCTATGTTTGTGTCTTTAATGGTAAACCAGTGCCTCTGGTCCTTTGCTGTGACATGCTCAGTGTTTACTGTGAAATGTCCCCCAGAATCGCCAGCAGCACCTTTCTGAAATTCAGATTATCGCTCACGTTACTTTCTTCATGAACTGATTATTGGATGCAAACCAAGATATTTAGAAAAATTAAGTACATTCTCATTAAATTAAATTTCTGTCTCTGTACAAGAATTTATGATGAGAGATGCCAAATGAAATGGTGGTGAAGTGCCATCCATGGTGTAATATTAGCAAAATTCCTAAATAATGACTTCCAAATTAAGGATTTTGTCCATTTTTCAGAGAGATAAAATGCTGAAGCATTGATGATGCTGCAGCAAATGAGCACTTGGTACACACCATCCAAAGGAATAGTGAAGACAAAGACACTGTCCCAGATACAGAATCCTGTTTCTGATCTGGGAAAATTGAATTAGAATTGAGGCCTCCCTTTAGGTATAACTGGATATGTAGCTGGAAATAAATAGCACTCACACTGTTGTGCAGTGTAGTAAGGCATTCCCTTTTAACATAATATAAAAGAGGATGGTACCAGGTCCATCTTCTGGGGAACACCACCCCCATCCATCGAGCCTAGTGCTTAGGAAAACATGACCCTGGCATACTGGAGACCAAACCTGCTCACAGAATGTCCTCCATGGAAAGGTTGACACTTGGTTGGAAATAATCCCGCTACACTTCAGATTTCTGTTCAGCCTTATCGTATCATATATCTGAAATGCTCTTGGATGATAAACTATCTCCTCTCCACATGGTGCAGTCCTGTGCTAAGATATCTGAGCCTGCTCCATTACAGATGCGCACGGGCTCTGGCAGAATGCTGTATCTGCTTCCCCGTGTTGGCTGGCTCTGGAGAGATGACAGTCATTCGGAACTAACTCGAGTAGCTCTATATGTCATTCTCCTGCGCTGCATGTCTTTTCTTTCTGATAAGCAGCTGTCCTGCACATTCTTCAGTTAATACTTTCTGGGTCAGATATGGCCTCAATAGACTGTATCATTTTGCCCAGAGCTAATTCTCCAAAAGCAGTAGGAAAGTCTTTGAATACGTTGCAGGATTTTCCAGGAATTTGCTCAGCACAGAAAATTCAGTTGATCATAAGTCTCTCAAAAAATGCTTGCAGGGAACCTTCATTCCTCAAGGATGAATGCTGGGGTAATATTACATTAACCATGGAAAGGTCTAGTGGCAAAGGCCTTCAAATGCTGCAAGTGGAGAACAAATGGCAGAAAATACTGTAATTCTCAAATAATTGAGATAAACAAATGTGAACACTAGAGAAAATAATTTTAAAGCAATTAAAAATAATTCTGCATTTTGCTTTACTATATAGATTAACAGGAGATCACAGCAATTCGGCAGATTTCTAGTTAGTGAACTTTATTATGATTTTACAGGTTATTCATTAAAAACCAGCAATATTTGAAGAGCCTGACGTTACAGCCTTTTATCTCAACAATTTTAACTGCCAGCTTGTGCGATTTGAAAGAGCAGAATGAACTATGTCGGTTTGTTTTTTTATTTAGAAACTGTTACGTTCCACTGACTTTTCCTGTGCAGAAGTGCTGTTGCTCATCTGTACATCTGATTAACTTTTGCTCCCTGAAAGTGTTATCAGACCTGTAACCAGGCAAACAGCAGAGCAGATGGCCAGTGCCAGTATCGGTGTTTCTGGTCTGGGTGCTTAATGAGATCTGAGAGTGTAACATGAGCCTCTTTCATTTTGTCTGTCTTACATGGCAGATATACTTGGTGCAAGTGCTCTGGTTGCTCAAGGTCACAGATTCATCAATCAAAAGAGAGCCCTTTCTGTTAAACTTTTACCTGCCCATGACAGTTCCATACATCTCAGGAGTTTCCATGTCACACTGAGTGCTGTTGTCCTGAGTTTGGGACAGTGGTCTGTGAAAGACAACCAGGTTAGGCAGACATTAGCCACTGTTTAAAACACAACATTAGATATTCTGTACTTTGAGTCTAAGTTTTCAATCATTAGCTCTAAACCAAAAATGCCTTTTTGTGCTGTGGAATAAGCCTTCAGCTGAGCCAGATCTCCTGTCCCACACAATTGTGTGTCCCACACTATGAAGGTGAATGTCCTACAACATTTCTTACCTTACACTTAGAGATTGAAGTATTTGCTGTGAGTGGTTTAAAAGAAATCTCAGTAGCCCCCACCATCTCCTCTCTGAATGTGCACGTCCAAGGCTGGAGCTGGGAGTGTGCCTGGGAGGCCTCAGGGAGGCCTCTGGGTCCATTTGACCAACACTTAAGACTGGTTGGAGGCCCTGGTGCCTCTGTGCACTGGCAGAGGGATGTGAAACTTGTGGTAGAGAGTTGTCTTTGTGGCTGAGCAATGGTACTTTTTCGCTTTATTTAAGTTGCTAAATTTGGTGAAGATATACTCTTGAAATATCTATATACAGTAGCACAGTAGAGGCTTGTTTGACTTCTAAGTTCTTTGTAGTAAAGGATGTCCTTCATCCTGCATGGCTCATACATCACCCCATCCTTATGGAGAGCAGGCACAGAGGGGTTGTGGCTTGTGATACCTCCTTTGTCTGGGGTTACAGAAGAGATAACCAAGGAAAGGTTCAGTCCCACCCACTCTCTCCCTTTCTGTGCCCAGGAAATGTAACTGGAGGCAGGAAAGGAATCGGGGACCACAGTTATGGTAAAGCAGGGGAGATAAAGAGGAGGCAGGACGGAGTAACTGGGAAATGGAGAGGAATCCCAAATAGGAGGGCAGAGCCTAATTATGGTCTGCATTTTCAGTCTGTATGGGTATAGATAGAGGGATCTGAACTGCAGGATGGCTTCCATGGCTGTTGAGATCAGTGGGATAGCTGCTGTGAACATGGCATATGCCTAAAATGGCAGGTAGTTTGAAAAATGAGGACTTAGAGCACTCATATTGTGCTTCTGAAATCATTGCATTTTTAATGATTTCAGCCTTAAGTTTTATGGCCTGTTCTCCATCTACCGAGTGAATGTAAGAGCATCTTCTTTCACAGCTGGATAGTAAAGATAAATCTTTGATGTTTATTGAGCATTAAAACTACAGTGAAAGCTCCATACAAAAAGCATTGAGGCAATTAATATTCCGGCTTTCCTCTGCATGGAATGGAGTTCAGTGCTTTCCAGAAGACCTGTATGTGAAAGGTAATTGAAATCTCCCCTTATGCATATCCACACAGAGATGAATTCAGGAATTTTAATCCTGGGATGGCACTACTTGTAGGTAAGGGCTTTGCGGCCTTAGAATTACTTTAATATGCATTGTTAGACAAAGTGGATAAGTACTTTGAAAGAAACTGAATATGATCAAAAGCTTTCTTACTAAAAATATCTGCAGTTTAGTAGGAAGACTTCCACAGTGAGAGAATTCTGAGTTTCTAACTCCTTTTTGCCAGATATGGATACTACTATGTAACTCTGCCACCACTTGAGATGCTTGTGTACTATGTTTAGATGACTCTTACAATTATTTAGATATTTGATAAACTGTCGGGATTGCAGCAGTTTAAAATGTGCATTGAATCTTGTTCTCTGTCTCAAGCATGCAGGTTTGTGGAGCACTGAGTCATTGATGCTTCCTAGTGTGTACATTTGTGCTATACTGTAGCAATGAAGTAACAGATCTAAGAATGCCATCATTCTTACTTGTCCTAATCAAACATTAACATCTGAAGGCTGTTAAGAAGCTGGATTTATGAACCATGATGGTTTTTATCTCTCTGTAATTTTTTAGACACAGGCTGATTCTTGCATGTTTTTATTCCTAGAATTACCTCTCCAACTCTTGGTCAGCTTTCTCCAAGAAGATATCCATCTTTTCATATTGGAACTAAGTTAATAATATGAAAGAAAATGTTAATGGTATGATCTGCCTGCATTCATTACCTGGGCAGAGCTCCTGGTTTTATTCAGAGCTCTGCAAAAAGAGCACAAGGCTTTGCTTTTCACAGCAAAAGCTTTTATGTATGTGAGTGAATAGAGAAAATTGCTATGAAATACCTGAATGCCCAGTTATGGAGTCACAACTGAGAGGTTAAATGCCAAATAATGGCATTATTGACGTAAGATGGAAGGATTCTCTTTAGTGGAAAGCCAGTGTTCAAACTACCCATCCAGATCTTTGGTGTTTTCTACCATATCCTCTTCCCTTTGTACCCATTTTGGCGGATTTTTCCCCTTCCTCTGTCAGCATCTTATTTTTCATCTTTATTCATCGTTGCTTTCTAAGCTTTTCTCTAGCAACAGAAACATATTTACTTGCAAGCTGATCCCATCTGTGCTCCTGCATTGTAGAGCTTCCCCCTGCCGTGGCACTGCATGTCTGATGGGGTTTCATGCGATGGGTGGGAAGCTCCAGCCTTCCGGAGTGCCAGGATTTCACACCATGGACCAGGCAGGCAGGGCACTGCCGACTGGGCATAGGTTTTTATGAAAAAAAGACAGTGGGCTGTTTTTCTTGTGTAAGAAAATGCAGTAATACTGTAATCATTTGTTGCCTGACCGTTCACTGAAATGGAAGAGTGTTGAACTTTTAATTTAATTGGGTCTCTCATGCTTGCACTGCTTCCTACTCATGAACCAGAATATATGAGGACTATAACTCAAATATACACTAAGCTGTCCCTGCTGCAGTCTCATCCCTTGCAAATTAAGTAGGATCAGGACTCAAAAGAGATAACTAAGGAGACCTATGTCCTAGAGGAAATTACCGTGAATTACAAAATGATGGTTTCTCTCTTAATAAAAAATGAACTAATGCTCCAGTGTGACACTATGGAACTCTTCAGTTTATAAAGGTACTGTCTTTCAGGAAATATATATGTTAATCCAGCTGTCATGCATAAATTCTCATTTGGGGCCTGATCTAATTCCCATTGAAGTAAAGATGGACTCATCTACTTAAATTTCTCCATGCAGTTTCACGGCTTTCCACTATCTTCATCTGTTGTATCACATTACTGTGTGTGGGTAGAGTTGCCACATTCCACCCATGACACAACTGTTTCAGTGGCAAGTGAAGTGATACGTGCATATGGTACACACAGGCTTTACACAAACCGTATGCTTTCAGACAGCTATCTGTGTAACTGGGGGACATTGGAGAGGCTTCCTGAAGAAAAAGTCAATTTGTTACATTATTAGAAAATGTAGCAAACTCTGTTTATTATCCTCATGATCTTACTTTTAATATTTGACAGGCAAAATGAGTCATTTATTGTTTACTTTTTGTAAATTAGCAGGCCAGATTGATTACTTTGAATAACAATAAAATTGTAGCATGAGGATTTTGGAATCAATCTCTTAATATTATTATTTACTGTGTCAGATCTTAGGCCCAAATTTTGCTTATTTAATAGTGAGCAACTTAATAAAATTTCCAATTACAGTTATACATAGTCTTCTTCATGCAATGTGTTTCACGTTTCCAAGATGTTGGATGTCCTCATTGCTGAATGTTTTGTATAGGAAATTATTATTATTTATCTGAAGAATTTTGGCTGAGGAGGCTAAAACCCTCCAGAGAATTCGTAAAGCACACTTTAATCTTGAGGCTATTATAGACCTTCTATTTTGGTTTTCTTTTTTTCATTGGTGGTTGCAAAAAAATTTACAATATGACTGAATAAATTTAGCTGGTAGTTAAGTGTGACTGTTTCTATATTATCTGAATTGACAAAATACTTTCCTTAGGACATTAGGTATGCAGAGAGAAAGCAGAACATAGTATTGTGTCAAACACCAGCACAGCCAAAATAATTAAATCTGGTCTGCCTCTAGGGCCAGATCCATTGCTTTGGGACACGCTGGAGTAGGATCACCCAAAGCAGTGTGGGCACATCCGTGTGTGTGAGCTGCTCACTGCAGGATGCCCCTGCACTCAGAGGAGGCTGCAGTACCTTGGGGCTCTAATTTCTTTTTGAAGGCTTTGAAGGCAGGCATTGGGACTGAGGTGATGAAACTGGAAGAGTTTTGTTTCCAAGCACTGGGAGACCTCGCTGAGTGGAAGGAACGCAGGGTATTCCCTGCTGCAAAGGGTGGGGTGTGAGTCAGTGTCTGCAGCCATGCCAGCCAAAAGGCTGCACCACAGAACAGCTTCTGCTCAGAAAAAGGGTGAAAATCATTGCCTGCTTCCCACGTGATCACTGCAGGTGACAGGAAGAAAATTTGTCCAATGTTCACAACTGGTGATTGGTGTGGTACATCAAAGGCTTTTCCATTCCTTCCAAAATATCAGACACTTTGAATAAATGCCCCTGGGAGGGACAAAATGCCAAGTTAAACAAGCCACTGATCTGACCTGCTGTTGTTTCCTCTGTGCCCAGAATTGTTGGTCTGCAAGATTAAAGAAAGGACAAAAATTTGCCAGACAAAAAAATCAAAATGTTTGAGCCTAATGCAGCAGGCTCAGGATAAATCACGTTTCCCAAAGTGTGGCTTTCAATCTCAAGCCTACTCCTGAGGAACTGGCAAATGCTCAACGAGCACAACAAGGAGACAACTGGCAGCCTGAGTCATTTTCACATGTGATTGTTGAATGTGACAGATTGAGAATAGCAAGGAGTACGAGTTCATGCTATGAGAGTGAAGTAACCCAGCATCCGCTCACTGGCTCGAGCCTACAGAGAGATGTGGAGTGCTGTGGCAGAGAAATGCCATCAAGGCTTTGGAAAAATGGATTTAACACACATGTTGTTTTCATCCTTTGCTCATTTTTATTTCACCATAGAATGTTTCTTTCTTGTCTTCATGGCAGATGGAAAGTAAGAGAAAAACCTTGACATGTTTGTAAAGCCTGGATTGACATAAACTTATTCATCTTCTTGCTTTTTCTCTGATTACCTTTTGCCTTCTACTTTTGCTGATGCTGTATTGGCCTTTTTATTCCATTGCTCCAGCATGTTGGCTGTACAGAAATGGTTTCAGATAAAACTGGCATACGCTTCCTTTTGGAAATGATCCCTTCCAAGCCAACCTGGTGGAGTTTCCTTTCAGAGCAAACTGCAAGTGACTGGGGAAGTCTGGGGAAGTTACCCATGAAGTATCTGCTGCAACACAACCAGTTGATCAGAGTATTACATCTGAGTCATTTATTAATTAAATTTAGCCACACCTTCTTTTGACACATATTCTTGGAAAAGGCAACTTCTTACCAATTTCTTATTCAGAATTGTTTGATGTGTGGTCTCTGCCAGCACAGCTGAGTGCTTCAGCTGTTCAGGACATGTCTGTAATATGTTCTGCACTGAGCTGCTGTTTGAAGTCTGCTGCTCAGCTATGTAACATTGTATGTGAGGGATTAGTTTGTTTAATCTTTGTAAAACAATGTGCTTGATTAATTAGTGATAGGGGTTTTGGAGGTTTTGGATGGGAGACACCATGGACCTTTTGCAAAAAGATTTTGAGATGGGTAACATTGGTGCCCAGGGCCCTTACACAAAGAGAAGCCTTTGCACTGCTTGAGAAGGGTCAAGGGAGATTTTTGATGAGTCTAGAGGGTTTTTTCCTTTTTTTTTTTTCCCCCCCCTCTAAGATCTTATGTGTAACCATGGGTTCAGGACATATGTGGTTCTTTTTACAACAATTAGAACCAAACTCTTTTGCTCCCTTAATTCTTTCTTCATGAAGACTTTGGGAAGATGATGATTCCTGGGAGCCCTTTGGCTACAGTGAATGGTGAGTACCTAGACTGACTCCACTGGTCTCCGTTTTGCTCTACAAATAATTATAGGTAATACATTAACACAGAGAGCTGCCTAATGCACCGGGCACACTCTGTTTGCTCACCACAGCAACAGAAAAGGATTAAATGCATTCTTTGTGTTTGTGAGCTCTGGGCTGTTATTCTTGCCAGCCTGAGGTGATTTATTGCTTCAGATCTGAGTTGCCAGTCCCTGGTGGGGATGTGTGGAAGTGAAGTGACCTGTACAGAAATTGGTCTATTTAAACCCATATTTATTCGGTGAATGTTTGCCTTAATGGCTGTTTGTGACAGCAGCTGCCTGTCAGGGATGTGCCGGGGGTGGTGAGGGGCCCCAGGAGAGCACCCAGGACGTGGATATCTGGAACTGCCAATGCTGTTTTCTCCATCTTGGTACCTCCATGTCTGTCCATGGATCTGACACCACGAGAAACTGCACCAGCCTGGGCACTTTTCTGACATTCCCTTTAACCTCATTTCCTAATTCTCTCCTCGATGCTGCTGTTTGTTCATGAGAATTCAACAAAATGCCTTCTCTCCTGGGTGACTGGTGCCCCTGAGCTCCCCAAGACTGGCCCCACATGGACTGAAGCTGCTCTCAGTGTCCTGGCACCAGAGAGGGACTTGGGGCTGGGGAGAGACGACGAGTGCCAGTCCCTGCTGGGGACCCTGCTCTTCCAAATAATGGACAGCAGGTGGTAGCACATGTTCATTTCAGCACTTTTGGGTTGTTTTTTTTTTTCTTTTAAGAATTAGGCTTTGCAAAGCTTCATCTGATTTTCTGGGAAAGGAAAGGGTGGGAAGGCTGCTTCTGAAGAGGATGAGCACCTGGCTTGCTTCCAAGTTTTTCAGTTTTTCCACGAAAGCTCAAGCCCCTGACATTTCTACAGACACTTTCCTTCCATGAGCTACTTCACTGTGTAACCGAGAGAGCTTGTCTTGGCTTGACTGCAATCCTCCCTGGATAATTTCCCTGGGGAAGTGCACAGGTAACGCTGAGCCAGCAGAGCACCAGGGCTGGGAACAGCAGCGAGCTCAGGCAGACTCTGTGGACCTGAACTAAAGCTGAATTAAACTGATTGCATCAGCTACCAGGGCTGCTGAAGAGAAACACTCTCTTCCAGCCCAAAATCCTAGAGGTGTGAAGGTAGCCAGGGCAGCGTGTCAGACAGACAGGGCTGAGTCCACCCTCCAGCTGGCAGACAAAATATACAGATCCCTCTTCCCTGCAGGCTGAGTGGCAACAGGAGCAATGGAAGCATTTTCAGACAAATATTCCTGCAGGGTTTGTGATAAGACAATACTTTTTGTTGGCCTAGTGAGACTGTCTACATGGGCAAAGGCACAGATGTGGTTTTGAAATGTTCAGCCCAGTTAATCCATATGTCGATAATACATTCATCATGAGATTTATTTAATACAGACACTTTGTTTACTGCTGGCTTTGGAAGTATTTCAGCTCCAAGAAAAGTGAAAACTTGCTTGATTTTTTTTAATAACTGGACTTATATAATTAACTGACATGTTATGACAGTCTACTATGGCCTGAAAAGCAGAGCTTCAGTCACATGTCTTAAATGAAATTAAGACAATCTAACCTCAGGTTTCTTGTTCGACTGGATTTATAATTGCTTTCAGACTGCCCTTAAAAACGCCTACATGCGGACAACTACACCTGCAGTTTGGCCACTGGGATAACCACTGAGTTGTTTCCTTGTCAGTCCTGGGCCAGAGCCCAGCTGATGAGAGCCAGGAGGCTGAACCCTCCTACATAGCCCTTGTTTCCAGGTGTAGCTGGTTGTGTAAAAATATTATATGTCCAATCTCTGATATCTCTATATATCTATTTATAGCAGGGAGAGCAGAAATGCCAGCATTTTATGCTCTAGGAAATTGATACTGTCACAGGAGTATGTGGCTCCACTTGTTTTGAAGTGTTTAGGTTTTCTCAGGATTGAGCTATAAAACTATTGTAATTAAATTGTGTTTGAGCTTTTATGTCTTGATTTTGACAAACCAGAACTTTTCTTCTGTAGCAGTAGGTTGGGATTCTGTTCTCAGCTTCAGTTTAGAAAAAGTAACAATTTTCCAAGGAACTGGCCAGAACTTGAAATCTTCCAGAACTTCTGAGTAGTTTAAATTGGTTCTCAATACACTCTAGTCACTGTGTTGTCTATTTTTCAGTTCCAACCTGTCTCAGGCAAGTGCTTATTACCTTATGTGGCAATATAACCTTTTGTTTCATTAAACTTTTACCAGTAAAACCTCATTCATTTTCATCTGGATAATCTAGAAGATGAATTACTACTGCAGTCCTCCTGCTTTGCAGAGTTGTAGTTGAGCCAAACCCCAGCTTTTCTAGAGAAGTGAATATTAATTTTGTGTCCCAGTAGCTGGTAAATCACATGGTAACTGTTAATAGTAAAAATGGCTCCTCAATGACATTGCATTTTTTGTAAAGTTATTTTTTATAAAGCTTACATTAAAAAAAGCACTCTCTAGTATAAACAATCTTATGAAAGACACCTTTGAAGCAGAGGATAAGGGGGTTGTTAGCAGTGACTTATTTGTTCTTAAGTGAATTTAGAAGTAGTAATATATATGAAATTGCTGATCAAACTTAGCCAAATTCTAATGTGTAATTGCAACATGCTGCTTCAGAAGGGTGGTGCTTGCAGAAATATCAGAGCATGTAAGTACAATTCCCTTCAGGACAGGATGATAGGAAGGCTCTGGGAACAAGTCCTGAAGTAGACTGGGTGTCCTGCCAGTAACCTTCACTGTGGTGACATGGGAGGAACCACCCATTGTAGGAGTGCAGATGGCTCACGTTATTAGAGATGTCCCTAGCAGGCTGGTCAGTTCTTTATTATTTCATTTCAGTACAGCAGGGAACATGCTGTTAACTGGAGAAGGGATGTGGATGTGGAGGATCCTGCCCAGCTCTGTAAACAGAACCAAAAAGCCCAATCTCCCATCTTCTCATACCTGGGGCTGATGGTATCAGAGGCTGGAGCAGGGTCCAGGACAAAATCCTTCCTTTGTGTGGTGTCTTTTGTGCCTCCCAGCAAAAGAATCCAAGTTGTGAATAAGCACTAACATGGAGATGGAACAGGGACAATCTGGTTTTACTTAGTGGTGTAAATGATTTTAACTTTGTTTCTCAGTCCTGGTGTTAAAGAAAATAAATATAATTTCTCAGAGACAAATCACAGACCTTCATTCAGGAACAGAAGCCCTTCAGTGTGAAAGGCCAACTGATACAGGTTTTTCTCTGATTTGGGAAGCTCTGCCATTTGACCCTCTTGGTGGTAGGTGACGTGGTGTAACATTTAAATGTGTCCCTGCACTGCCATTTGGTAGTGTTTTCTAGCCCAAGTGACAACAATGCAAGCCTAGAGAATAAAGTGATGCTTCACCTGATTTTGGCACAGAGCAGAGTTCTGTTGTTACTGATGGGTGAGCAGGTCAAAGGCTGTGTCCTTTCCTTGTTAAGCAGAGCTGTACATCAGCTCTGGCTCTCAGGTGGGATGTCAGAGGTTCAGTTCTCTGGCTCCTGGCCAGGACAGGCAGGAACTCCCTCAGTGTCCTGCTATTAGACAGAGATGGGGCCGAGGAGAGCATTAGTAACCAGAGCAACTCCACCCTATTTGGTGGAGATACAGTACCCTAATGAGAAATTCCCGTGGAAAACTCTGGTAAACCTGATAAGAATCAACAACTGACCTTTAATGTCTGCAGCTTTCAGATGCAAAATGTTTAACTTAAGGAAAAGGTGAATCTAAGGTGTTCCCAAGTGGATATGAACAAGGGCAAACTGAACATGTATTTAGAGCTTTTACTATAGATGTGTGGGTATAGTAGTGTCCAGCCAGAGGGAAGAAGGTTTTCCTTTCTTTGAGAAGATGCTGTGACCAATTTCCCTACAGACCCCAGATCCTGTGAGTCTTGTTTGATAGAAAAAAGAGCTTTTCAGCTGGAGCTCTGCCTGAAGAGATTCAGAACATACCTGTGTTTTTCTCATCTGACACAGTTTTCATCTAAGCATTTGTGGTGCTGAGGTGATGCTTGCGAGGTCAGGATTGTTCAGGGTGGTTTTTTACGTACATTTTTCTAGTGAACATCCCTGTAGGCTTGTACAGCCCTAAGGAACACACTGGCCCTGTCACAAACTGTTACCTCTCTAGCACGGAACTGAATGCAGAAAATCATAATGCAATGCAGCAGGTGAAGTAACCTTCTGGCTCATCACCACGGGAGAGCTGGAAGAGGAGGAGCAACCCAAGCTGCCGACGTCAGAGGGGAGTGGAGGTGATCAGCGTGCAGGAATGCAGAGGGGACATCTGCTCCAGACCCCAGCAGGGACAAAGCCAAGCTGCAGAAATACCCTTTGTTTCATGGATGGGGGAGTTCATTCTGTCAGTTATCACTGGAAAGCAGACTGCAGCCTCAATCCTCAATTCTCCAAGTGTGAGATGTGTAGGTTCAGATCAAAGAACCTGGTTTGTGTTTGCTGTCTATGGGCTCATAATGGCCCTACAAAGCATTTCAGTGCTTATGCAATGAATGTGGATACTTTCCTGGGTCTTAATGAAACTGGTGGTGTATGTAAATTCAGTGTTGGAATGCCTTGCATGGTTATAAAGTCTCTAGGAGAGAAAAAAAACTATTTAATAGAAACATTCAAGCACTTCTAATAAAGAAAATTTTCCTTTGTGCTGAACTGACTGAGTTCAAATGAAGCTTCTCAGACCACCTCTTCATGTTAAATAAAAAAACCAATCCACATAATTCAGGGTGAGAAAATGATTTTAAGAAAACTACCTCTGTTAGCATCGCTTCCAGTAACTTTGTTAGTGACACAGAGCTACTTGGTGCATCACAGGGTGTGTTGGGTGGATTACACTATGTGATATGGTGTAAAATCCTTCTCATTTGGCAGGAGAACTGTTGGGCAGTATTTTGAAAGGCCTGTAGCTTGTCCATAAAAGACCTTTGTTTTTGAACTGCTGCTGTGCTACTCACAGAAAAAGTGCTGTTCCATATAACTAAGTTGTAAAAACCCCCAGATATTTCTGGTATATCTGGTTACCACTGTGGGCAGATGTGAAGGACTTGCTTTTTGTTTGTTAGTTGTTTGTTATATTTTAAAATCTACTAAAAGATAAAAAATATTCCATAAATATGTCCTCATCATCAGATTTTTAATGCAAGTTCTGCCTGCTCTGTGGTGTCTGATTTATACTGTTGCTCACAGAAGTGACTGAATTGATGCAGATGTTTTCCTTCCTATATCACAAGTAACAGCTGAACACACAAATTCCAGTTTTTCTCAGTCAGAACTGATCATTGCCTCATACATAGCTTAGTAGTATATCAAAAGTAGATTTCAAAATGTTACAGGGAACTGAGCAGTTGTCATTTTTGCCTGCTTTATATCCAAGCCACAGAATTCTCAGGAGTTTTCTGTACACTCAGATGCTCTGGTCAAGCTATCAGCTGTGAGATAAAGATATCTGAGTTTCAGTAGGTGTAACTGGCCTCAGAAAACAGGAGGAGGGTTGGGTGCTTCCTGGAGTGGCAGAGGTCTGGTTTGAAGAAAGACCAGCACTGAATGCCAGCTCAACATCATCACAGTTCTTCCTTCGCTCATTTTGATCAACAGCTGGCCTTACAGAATCTGACTGTGTTACAGATGATCTATGTGCACTTAATATTAGAAAGGGGGCTGTGATGTGCTGCTTCTCCTTGGTACCCTTCCCAGAGGGAGTAATCACAGCTCCAAGGGAAGACTACTAACTTCCAAGCATTTAAAAGGAAGTATCCTGGATGCTCATCTCTGGAAAATGGCAGAGAAGCTGAACCAGAGAACAAGCAATTAAAAAAGACATGGTGTAAAACATTTGCAGTTTGCTTTCTACAAACCAGGTTGCCTTTGCCTTTGGTGAAGTGCCCCAGCCCAGCTGCCCAATGGGGTATTTTAGGAGGGTCCTGGGGTCCCAATTCCAAAAGCAGCAGCAGGAGCAAAGCTTGTGTGCCCTGTGGTTTGGCTGTGGCTGCAGTGAGGCACTACAGAGCTTCCTCACACAAGACATTGAGATCCATAAAAAGTCCAGCTCAGCTGGGCCAGCCATGAAGCAGAGCTTACACAGATCACTGGATTTTCCACAGTTGTTCAGCTGCCTGTAAGAAATGGGAAGGAAAATCAACTCTGCTATCACAGCTGCCTTTGTAGGGAAAGGGGCAGATTTTATGACCAAGTTACAAGCATATTATTACTTAATAGTAATTCCTGAATTAATTTGAAGGTAAGATGATTTGGGGATAAATAACTGTTTTCAACCAACAGTCTTTCCTTTGGCTCTTAGTAAATGTTTAGAAGTGTTTTGATTCATGCACGTGTGAGCCCATATGTCAGGGTTTCTGTAAACCAGCACCTCTCTCTTCTGTCACCATCCCCTTGTATCTTCTGCTCTGCAATGCCCTTTTCCAAAAGTGATATGGCTCTTTCTCCTTGATGTGGCAGCTCTTTCCTCTGCCTCTCTCCTGGTGTTAGTATCTTGATCCTTTGCCCTGCTTCACTCTGAAGACCAGGACTCCCCACCCTCAGATCCCCCTCTGGTTATTATTTTTGCTGCTGTGTCACCTAACTGACTAGCTATGGCCATCTAGCAACAAGTCAGAAGAAGGAGAGTTGGTGTTAATTTGCGAAAAAAAATTTTTTTTGAATGTTACATGCTTTAAAAACATTAATATATTTTATGTTCTCCATCCTCCTGGCTCTCATCATTTATAAATTTGCAGCACTCCAGAAGAGCACGCTCCTCAGCACAGCGGGATCCTGATTTGATCCTAATTGTGACTGCTGGGCCTGAGCAGGCTGTTAGTCAGCAAACTGCTCCGTGCACACAGCAGGTGTTGGGAGCCTGAGATGTGTGACCAGATTTTGTGCCAGCTGTCACCTCCCTGCCCCGTGCCCTGCCAGGCCCTGACTCACCTGCCAAGGGAGGACAGGGGCACACAGACACCAAACCCACGTGGGTACAAAACTTTGAGAGCTGAGAAGACCAAGTTTTGCTGAGCTAAACTCAGGACTAAGCCAAGCAAAGCTCTTTTAATTTAGTGACTAGCTAAAATTTTTCTAGTGTAAACACAGCCCATTAAACAATTTTTTCATCCATAAAAGATTGCAAAAGAGTACACAAATATTTACAGTTTTGTATTCCAGACCACTTAAAAGCCTATATAACCTTAAACATTTGTGAGCCTCTGGCTGAACTGCACAAGAAAATGTTATGTTGCAGGTTAGAAGCTCTCTGAAACCTTGCTGCTCTCTCTCCCAGGAGAGCAGATAAGTTATCTCACAGACTTATGCAATTCTTGTTTTGCATCACTGCTGAGGGCCCTAATGAGCTCAGCTGGCTGTGCCCCTGGCTGGGGCTGCCAGAGCTAAAGCTGTGCAAACCTGTGGTTTCCCCAGTGGAAATTGCAGCCAGATAAGTCATCTTAATTTTGCATCAGCTGGAGTTCCTGCAATGTGTAGTTTTATTCTGGTGATATTAGCCAGTCATTTCAGATTTTGAAGGTTGCTTTCCTGGTGGTGCAAAGGTGTAAGAGAGAAGAATTCCTTCTCAAGCACTAATGTGGACAATCTGGCAGAAAAATAACATGAGAGAGGAAGTTCTTTATTAAAATATTTTTAAAATAGATAATCATGCATGCTTGTATTCTTCTTGCATTAAACAAGTCATTAATCTATAGGATGATCCCTTTAGTGTCCCATAGTGTCACAGAACTCTGCAGTGCTGGTGCTTATGGAAGTTGTGCTGAATGGTAGGCAAACAGAAAACCCAACCTCCCCTACTCCAGAGTCACCAACAGGCTCCCTATCAGGCTGGTTTGATTTAAAGAAGTGACAAAATATGGAATTTTTATCTAGCCTTTAAGCAACCTTTCTTTTTTTAATATTTATATTTGTATCTGCAGGGGGTATCTGATCCATAAGACATGTTAATTGAAAGCCTACTTTAATAATTAAAAAAGTGGGAAATAGCTGGAGGCTGAAATATCAGGCTAGGATTAAGAGACTAAAGCTGCATTTTACAAAGGAAAACGTTGTGCCTGGCAATTGTCCTTGTAATGCTGCAAGCACCGGAGCTGCTGAATTAATTCCTGATACAGCTGAGTTCTAATTATCCAAACAGATCAGGGGACCCAGGGGCAACACATCCCCCACAGTGCTCACAGAGCCACCCCAAAGCAGTGTGTTGGTGTTCCCTGAGATGCTGGGGTGTGTGCAGCCACCTCAGTCAGCATCATCTCTTACCTCAGTGACATACTCAGGGATGCTGGGGTTTGCTGGCTTTAAATAAGATGGGACATCCTCTTATTTAGGTAATATGAGTAGGACATAACTCACTGTGAGGTAATGGAGAGCAGGGTTTGAAAGGAAACCAGAAAAATGAGGCTCCTGGAGGGGAACTTGCACTCTCTAGACAATATTCCTTGTACATTCCCAGAAGGACAAATCAATAGTTCACGATCACATTGAGCTGAAGGTTATCACACTCATTTATTTTAAATTGACAGAATAGGGTGTGGTATTTTGAGCCATGGGTGGAACGTGGATCTTTGGGTGTTTTCCTGATTTATGATTGGAAATACTTAAAAAGCAATTTCTGTTTTGCAGAAGAATAGCTATGTCATCTTCCTGTGAATAACACAGGGTGTTCACATCTCCATGGTAATTGGATGTGATAAAATAAACAGATGTTTTGAGGTTCTATGAGAAAAGTCCTGTAAATGTCTGAGTTTCAGTGCTCCTAATGCACATATATCGCTTTGCCTTCACATTTCTCATAAATAACAAGGTACACCGTGAGGCGTGCTGCAAATCATGGGAGAAGAAAGTACAAATCTGAAGAGAATTATGGCTGGAAAATTTTTCATTAATTTTGTTTAAAAAATATTGGAGAAGATTTTAGGACTAGGGCACTTGAATCAACATGCCTGAAGTTCCCTCTGCTCTAATCCTGTCTTCAGCTTTCCTAATTCCTTTCCTCTTGCTGAAATGATTAGCGGTATCTCTTAAACTCCTCAGGCTTAATCTCCTGCTCTCCAAAGGCTGCAGCAGCACAGCAGCACCTCCAGGAAGGATACTCTGATGAACACCCTCCTGCCCAACATAGGCCTGTTGCCTTTCACCATCGTGTTTTCATGGGCACACACACACACACTCATACCCTCCACACAATTTCAGGAAGCCCTAAGAGACCACAGCAGTCAAATGAATTTGATCCTTTATTTGAACAAGTGTCAGAAGTTGTTGTCCTTCCTGCTGCAGCTGCAGAGCCCTTTTTCCAGAGCCAGCTCTGAGGGGGTCGGGGCAGCTTGGGGAGACTTTTGGTCCTGCTGAGGTTTTGGGTTGTGTTTGCCTTGTGCCAGTGGCGATGGAGAGGAGGGAAGTGCTGCTGTCTGAGTCAATATATTCTTGTTGATATTTCACTGATGCCTAAAAGCCCAATATGAGAGTGTAGCTGCTTCCCTCTCCGTGCTGCATTTGGCCTCACACACATGCTGCTTTCCCAAAAGGCTTCATGCCCTAAATGGATGAAACAAAGAGTGGGGGGAGCATGGGGCAGCAGGGGAAGCTCCCTCACCCTGCCTGGCAGGTCTCTGGCTGTGCTGGAGCAGCACCAAACCCTCCTGACTCACAGCTCTGCAACTTATCCACAGCTCTTCTTATCTTTTTTTTTTTTCATTCTTAAATGCATTGGATGGACTGCAGTTGCTGGAGCACCACAGATCTGCCGAGAGGCTCTCTGAAGTTCTGGAAGATCAGAGTGTAAATGGAATATTTTTGGGGAGCTAGCCATATTCCTCTGGTAAATCTGAAGGAAGAATGATTCAGAACAACCCAGCCAAAGTCACTGCTGGCACATGGGGTGTCCAGTAGTTTTGGGAGTTGTCAGATTTTCTCTTACTTCATATAAATTGTAGAGAAGACAGAGTTTTGTCCTTGAAGAATAATACAAAGAGGCACTGAAAGTATATTCACCACACTTTCTATCTTTAAGGCAGCCTTTAATTTCAAATGCATTGTTCCAAGTTGTTTTTGCTGGAATAATTATAAGGTGTTGCAGTTTATCATCATCTTGGATGACAGCCATACCTGGAAAAAAGCACTGAATAAAAGCCATGTTAGCAGTTAGCCCTGGGCTGGTTCCCACTGTGAGCCAAGCCCTCTCTCTGGAGCTCAGCTGTTTGTAGTTGGCAGTCCATTTATTTAAAAGCTGTTAAAATACCTAAATATTTTTTCCTAGGAATTTGATTAAATTGTGTGCAATTAATTTCCACATTTCTAGCAAGCAATTAATTTTTTTTTCCCCATTTGCTAATAAGAGATCTTGGAATGGAAAGCTGCTTTCCTGCCACAATGAAGCAATATTAATATGTTGCTCTTAAAAAATCAGTGTTTGTCTGGGGGTCACAAAACATTTTGCAAAGGTGGATGACTGTATGGGTTGGTATGTATATACAGACAGACAGATACACACATACACACATATATATATTTATATGCCATCTGTCATGGGCTTTTCTGTCACTCTCTGTTGTCTCAAAATGCAGCTGCAGCTGGTTCCAGCTGGGGTGAAAGCTGAACCTCACCAAGGAAATGTGGTAACTTCCAGATCTCCAGCTTCTTTAGAGGTGGTTTTAAAAGTTTGAAAATATCCATTCAGTCTCTTTCCCTGCCTTCTTCCTTAGTAGAAAAAAAGACTTTGAAATTTTGATTATGCTTTTTACAAAAAACAAAAACAAAACAAAAACAACAACCAAAAAAAAATTTAAAAAACAAAACAAAAAAGCCAAGCAAGTAAACACCTCCTATGAGGACAAGCTGACTGGAAGATTTATGAGGGTGAGTTGGGGGGACCTAATTTTCTTGGAAAGTTTCAATTTCATTTCTAAGAAATAAGAAAATAAATATTGAAGCCTCCATTTATTTTCTTTTTTCTTTTCTTTTTAAAAAATCATTATTATTATTAAATATAATGCTGTTTTCTAGCCAACCCTAAGTCTAAAAAGCCCAAACAATAACTAACATGATCCAGTCTTGGGTGCCAAGGTAAATCCTTTCTGGCTTGGGTAAGAGACCAATGAGCTCTGGGAAGGCGCAGCAGTGAGGAGAAAGGTCGGGGCAGGATTTCTGGAGAGATTTTTCCTCTCCAGGAAATTTTGATGAGAAGCCCATCAGCCCTGGATCTCTTCCCTTTATCCAACCAATAACTCAGGCTCTCAGTCCCCAGCCAAGTGCCTGTCCCCTTGACAAGCCCTTTGGCCCCGTCCTCAGTGTCAAGGCGCTGGTTCCCCTGTGGTTGTTAACAGCTAAGCCTCTTTGCTCCAGCTTGGGAATTTTATCCTCTCCTGCATTTATCCTCACTGGCCTCTCCTCTTCCTCTTCTCCCTCCTCTCCTGGTCCCTCTCCCCTCCTCTCCTCTCTCCCTACACTTGCCAAGCCTGGCTTGGCCTCCCCTTTGTCAAAGCTCTGAGATGCTCCTTCTGCTCCAGTGCAGGAGAAAAGTGACCACACACATTGAAAACCATTTTGCTGCGCTCCTTCCTGGGGAAGAGGATTTGCCAGGGCAGCAGGCAATGAACAAACCCAGCCCAGAGGCAGGAAACATCAGTCTCGTTTGCTGCCTGAGGTTTTGAGGGGAAAGTCGCATGATTCTGCCCGATGTCAAATGACAGATCATGGCACTCTCATGCAAAATTGTTTCCAGTTGCTTTCTAGCAAGAAAAACGAATCCAACTCCAAACCACCCATGCAGCAGCTGATGAAGTTGCACAATGGAGCGTTTAATGCTGGGTAATTTTTAAAGTGAGACGATAAGGAGATATATCACATTTAATTAGGAGAGCAACAGAGTCAGCTCAGAGATTTAGACTCGTGAGTAGCAGAGAGTTTGGGAATAAAAAAGGCCTCTTTCAAAATATACTGTAAGTTCCTCTGCCAAACATCTATTCTTATTCACCTTTTGGTGAACACTGCTCTTTTTAATTAAAAAGGGAGAAAATTCCATTATTATGGAATAATAATGGCTGTCAGTAGGAGAAGAAACATCTGTCCTGGTTAACTAAATTTTCAGGATTTTTATCCCCAAAATATCTCCTTTTTATAGGCTTTAGCTTTATGAATACTATAAATGCAATAAATTGTATCAATTTAAACATCCACCAAAATGAGCAGTACACCTGACTTTTAATAACCATGGGTGTAAGCCATGGAAGAGAAATCTTCATGAAATGCAGTGATATTTTTATGAAATGAAGTGCAGTCACTAGAAGCTTTTCAATTGACCTTGCTGGAGTCAGCTTTTCCCTTCTGTTCACTTTCATTTCTTTCTCCCAGCATGGTGATAATACCTGGCCCTTGCTGCTACCTGGACCTAGGCCAGGCTGGCCAGGCCATCCCTTCCTTTCCATCCACAGGTTTATCAGCTTCACCAAACCTGCACCACCACCCTCTTTCCTCCCTGTTGCTTTGCTGAAGGCAAGTGGAACCCAAAGCTGTCCCCAGGCCTGGGATGCAGCCTGATGAAATGCAGGCAGGTCTCAGCTCAGAGGCCACACCTGCACCTGCAGAGCTCAGCAATGGCACTTTGGTGTCTAAGCACCATAAATCAGGAATTTGGCAGTAACACAGCCAATTATTTCCTGAGTGGGCAGGAGGATTCAAGCTGTACCCCAACATCACCTGGTGCAGGAGGTGTTCGCCCATCCTTAGGCAAAATTATGGTCCCCACCTCTCCCTCCCTCCCTTGCTCCATCCCTCCCATCCTTTTCCTCTGCAGCCAACTGGTTCCAATACAAGAGCTGATTCACCCTGAGCTGCCTGGATGCCGCATAGTAAAACCTAAAACCTTGACAGATATTAACTATCTTGGATTTATGCATAGCTTCAAGCAATGCTGGCTTTATCAAACCACTAAAATGAATATAAATATTTTTTTTTATTAGCTTGTTTCCCTCTTCAGGACTCAACAATAAACACCTTTCAGGGTATGTCCTAAAATGAAGAAAAAAACATGTTCCATAACTAAGACAACAGAGGTTATAAATATTGATCAGGTTGGAAAATGAGTGGCTCTTGTTGTTTGAGACCCATACTTCAATGCTGAGTACAGCAAGAGAAAATGGCCCAAAACACTCTTATGTCAGTAAAGATGCTCTTTGTCTAAAATCTAGCAGAGCCTTCAGGCTTCTGGATAGCAGCACATGCTGCTACATGTGCACAAAATGCCTGGCTTGGATATTTTATTTAGATTGGTTTGTTTTCTAGTTTCCATTCAGGCTTTGGAACTGGGCTGTTTTTCACACCTGAGGCTCACAGAAGGTCTGTAGATCAGTGCTAGACACGAGAGAAGGGGCAGGAGATGGCTGGCAGGGGAAGTGATGCCTCCTGAGTCCAAAGGGTAATTATTTATGTAACCAGAACGTCACTTGCTGGAGCAGTGGCTGGAACAGGCCAGAGCACTGAGAGCCGTCTCATGCTGAGGGAATGGTGCTCCCCCAACAAGTGTTGCACTGGTGGGTAGAATTTCTGAAGCAAATGCAGCCACTGCTCTGCCTCTTGTCCCTGGGCCCTGACCCAGAGACCACTGCAGCCAAAAGGAGTCTTTCCATCAACTGCAGCACACTTGGAATGGAATCTGAGCTTCAGACACACTACATCTTGTGCACAGAAAAATAATTAGAAAAATTCAGTTGGCTGCAGTTGTTACCAACTCGCATGTTTGTGGATTTGTCTGGCTGGACACACGGTTAGAAGGAAGAATTAGGGCTGCACACAGATCTCCCTAGAGAATTAACTTCCCTTATTCCTATCTGACCAGACCACCAAAGCCAACAAGCATCTTGCTGCCAGACTCTTTACTAAGATGTTTGTGAATCTGCAATGGAAATGAAACTCGAAGGGCCAGATTCCATTGCTGAACTGGTGAGGGAGGACTGGGCCAAGTATCAGGGGAAAAAATCTGTTTGAAGAACTCTAGGTAAATTTATCTTGTCACAAAAATCTTTTCACTGGAGATATGCTCAGCCAGTTGGGCTTGGGAGGCTGGGATCCTCACTCCAGCTTGGCCATGAGCCCACTGGGTGATCTGGGCAAGTACCTTTGTTTTGTGTGGCTCATTGGAGGCACTTGAATTATTCCACAATTTGATATTCCTGGCAGTCCAGATGCTTCACAGCTAACGGACTTTTTTTCCCCCTTCACATTTCTGGGCATTCTACAGGGAAATCTTACATAACAGAGGCTCTGGAGGCACAAGTCAAAAGTAAATCCTCGTGCTGGGGTGTCTCCAAGCCTTTCCTGCAAACCTGACACTTCTGCTGGTAGACCTTTTGCTCATGCCCAGTTCCACATTCACTTAATCTGTTTTTGTCCCTCTACTGGGAGAAAGAGTGTCTTGCTGAAGAAAAAAAGAGGATTAACGTGTAAAGAAATAATGAGGGTTCTGAGGAAGCAGCCCTGAGTCAGAGGGCAGTGGGGGAGTGTTACTCACAGCCTGACTTCTGTCCATGCTCCTCCTTGCTTAGGATCAAGCTGGACACGAGCCAGCATATCTGCACTGCAATTAATGGAGGCTCACCTACTTGTGCTAGACTTGGGTTTGCCACAGTGTTTACATGGCTGGTAAAGATCCAGTTGCCTTTTTTTCTTCACTTGAGCTTTGACAAATCACAGTCAGGAGAAATATTAGTCTGAAATATTTCTATAGAAATATGTGTACTGAACCTTTGATCACCTTGAGCCAATGAGAAGCTGTGATTAATTTTAATCCTTTAAATGATCAAATGCAAATCCAGAAATCTGAATTAATATATTTTGCTGGCATTAGTAGAGGATTGTGAAACAGGAAATTAAGAGCACAATAACTTAAACAAAAACTTATGAAGAAATAATGGCAACGGTACGGGTAATGAGTCAGAGCAAAGGCTGGGCTGTTCAGAGAAACCTGTAAGAGCAGGGTACCAGTTTGGTGGGATTTGGGGACCTATTGCCCCTTAAGTTTCTGGAAAATTACAACCTAAAGTTGTTGCCAACATTGTATTGCAAGTTTATATCTTCATAGTAAAAGTTCTTAATAAAATTAGCTTTCCTCTGACCTTGTGCTGAGTCCCAGCAAAGGCCTTTGACTATGAGTATTCCTGGAGTCTCATGTCTGCAGCAAGGACTGATTTATGTTGCATGGGATGGGTAGAGATGATCTCCATCATCACACCAAGAGATGCTGCAGTTTAATTTCTTCTTGTTACTGATACTGGGCAGCAGCCTCACAAAATGCAAGATTTAAAATGTATTTCTTTCAATAATTTCAATACTGTAAACTTGGGTTGTGCATTTATCTCTAGTGTCATTCATCACATTAAAAAGTGACATAAGTATTATTTATACATGATGGTTACCCTAGTAAATTACTTACAAAGATTTAATAGGTGATAGATGTTTCCATGAGGAGCAGGTGTCACAAGTGAGTACAGTCATATGAGCAATAAATAACGAGTCATAAAACACTAACTCAGTAACAACAGATTAATCATCATTAGCCCTCTCTGGAATATTTATAATTGGAATCAGTTCATTAATTTTCTGCCTACAAGCACCAACAGGTTAACCAGCCACTTGTATAACTAAGCTACACCTCTGGAGGCCTGATGCTGATGCTGTTTGCAATCCCATGGGACTGGAAATGACATTGCTCCAGACTCTGAACTGCTGCTCCTGGTGCTCTGTGCTAGGCTCCTCCATGGTTGCCACAGACAGGGAACATCATCCCACTGACACATTCCTAAAAATACCCAAAATATTGACTAGCCTGTGTGCTAGTCAGGTCCAGGGGGAATGAGTTTGGGAGTCTGTAACATCTCTGTTTCTCATGCTGCCAGTCTCCGCTCTCTGTAGGAGTCTGGGGTTATGTCTGATTCTGCAGAGCTGAGGAACTCTGTGTGTGTGTGTGTGTGTGTGTGTGTGTTTGTGTGTGTTTGTGAGCCACTGCCGGAAATTCAGCATCTGGAATCCATTGTGCCACAGTCATCCTGAGCTGAGCTGGAAGCCAGAAGAATTTCTGACTGCATGGGTGCATTTTTTTCCTCTGTGCTTGTGGGATTTTTAAAGTGCAGAGAAAAACTCAAAAGAAATCTGAATCTCAGCATCTCTAATCCTCACAAGTTGACTTCACATTCTTTGGTTTTAAGAGTCAAATTGTGACCCTTGCACAGGAGTCAGAGAAATCTCCTTCCTCCTGCCATTCAAACAGCACTCACTATTCCCAGGCACACCATGCCCACAAAAGCCAGCCTTGGAGAGCACTGGCCACTGCTCCACACTGCCTGGGAAGGATGTGCAGCTCCATTTCACCTATTTACACCACTCACATGGAGCTTAACAGACCACAGAGGAGGTGGAAAATGACCTCTCCAGAACCCCATGTCTGCTTCTGTGCTAGGCACCATCCCTGTGCTGTCTGCCTCCTCACTCCCTTAGAGGAGTGCACACCAGGAGGAGCGATGGAGAGCAGAGGGAGGAAGGTGGCAGAAAGGGTGAGTGTGGGCTGCATTGTGCTGATCATCATGAAGGGCTCAGGGACCCTCAGTTCATCCCAGAAACCATCTCAGCCCTCCTGTACCCCTAGAATGCCAGCAGCACATGAGGATTTTTACCCCTTCAGAACTGCTGTTATCAGTCTTGCTTTATTTTAGAGAGAAGTTTCTCTGAGGTTTTCAGAAGCTGGAACTTGACACCTCCATGCTGCAGGAGGCAGGAGCCAGAGCCTAGATTCCGTGGCAATGCCCAGAGGCCAGAATGCACACCAGAACACTGAGAGAGGAGCTGGAGCACCACCTGCTATGGCTCAGTCTGTGGCACCTGAAGGGCTGAAGAACAGCTGCCACCTCTGTGGCACATACTGCAGGGGTTTGCAGTGGCATAAATGTCAAAATAAATAATTCCCCCTTTAGCATAGCCCCCTCCTGGGGAATGCCACAATTTGTGGTGCAGGTAGTTGGATTCTTTACCTGTTGGAGGCTGTTCCAAAACCCCACTGCTCAGATGGTGCCTGATTCCAAGCCTGGACTGGTCTGTGGTCACTTAAACTCATCTGTTCCCCTGCTAAAATTGCTCTTAAATAGCTCTTCCCTCTCACAGACTATCTTTTCAAGTATTTATAGAAAGCAATCAATGTCCATTCTCATTTGTGTAGACTGAGGATGTCACTTCTCAAAATCTGTCTTTGAGGAACTCCCTAAGTGACGTGGGCAGTCAATAGTTTCTTTTTCTGCTGCTGACTTGATATTTCCCTTTTTGATGCAAAATCAATGTTTTCTCTTTAGCTGGGGAAATTATTTTATCAACAGTTCCTTATTAATGCCCCTTTCCCCCAGTCTGATTTTCCTGGTGGTACCTAGCCAAAGCCCTTACTGAAATCTTGGTGAGATCTACCATATTCCTGTTCTTTAGGAAATTAGCTGTCAAGGAAAGATTCTTGGAGAGCACTGGCCACTGCTTTACACTGCCTGGGAAGGATGTGTAGAGAGTGTAATTGGTGTTTTTCTACATCTGAATATGAAATGAGACTTCAGGCACATTCAGGTGCTATAATGGTTATTCCATGTATAGAATGCAGTGATTAAAGGTAGAAATTTGAAGGGGATAGATGTGGGCATCTTTCAGATGACAGATTAAGCATCAGGAAATGAGGTTTAAAACAAAATGAAAATGCTTTAGTTATTACATTTAAGAAAATCCTTCAACCTTTCTGTTGGGTTATAAGCAAAAAAAAAATCTTTTGTTTCTTCTTTTGGGTTTTCTTTTGATGTGAGACATATGTCAAGACATGTGAGTCTTGGCAGAGTGTATGAAACTGTAGAACAGATAAAGGAGACTCTCCCCTAAAATCCATTATTTCTGCCTTTTTCATACTTTCTGGTCACGTTTCCTTCCCCTCTCTATTGAACTGCCAAGCTGGGAGGTTTGGTGCCAGCTGGTGGAGAGCAAGGAGGACTGCTGCAATGGAAAACATGAATGCTCTCACTTCAGAGCAACAAAATAAGCAGTAGGAGCCTCTGCCCATGTCTGATGAGCCTCTGGGGGTGGAAGGGATGTGATCTGCCCATCACTGGTCAGAGCTGCCTTGTGCCAAAGAGATGGGAGAAATTCAGATTCAAAACCCCAGGAGCCATGTCGGGTTCAATGTGGGACTTGCAGAGCTCAGCCCATTTTGCCAGCCTGGTGTGTGTGACATGGGAATGTCTCCTGTGTCTCTTGCAGTCTGTTCTCCGTGCTGACCACTGTGGACATCTTCTAAAGCAAACCACTGGTGTTAAGCATGACAGCCCCACACAGCCCAAACAGCTTTTCTCTGCAGCTACAAACTGCAAAAGCAAAAGGTTTGCTCCTGTGTCCTCTTGTGAACATTTTAAGTGTTATAAGAAACCAAATAGTGTCCTATTACAATCCTGTACTTTTTTGCATTAAAACCCCGCAGCTGAAGGAGTAAAGTCACCCCCCCCCCAATTCCCCAAACTGACTTTGTGATTCAAGTATTCCTGAGCTATCAGTTCCCTTGATCCTGCCACAGAATTTATGCCAAACTCCAGCCAGCAAGTGATCACCGACAGAGGCTTGAACTGTGAAAACAAATAAACCCTGGTGCATTCTGAAGCGATGCAGATTTTCACTGCGTATGAGCCTTGACAACATACATTATGTCTGCATTCAGCAACAAATCTGTTATCTCCTGGCCTCAAAAATATGCCACAGATGCAAGTTACAGAAAAACAGCTGCTACAAAAAGGGGATGTGTAAGTAGTTACCAGCAAAAGTCCACAAACCTAAACAAATGTGAACTACTATAATGTCTCTCTGCTTACCACAACAGAGAAAAGCAAGTCTAGTTTAGAGGGGAAATGATGCAAAGCACTGCTCTCCAAATCAGAAACATCCCAGCAAGACCTCCCATAGCAACAAAGGATTAAAAATAACAGAGAGAAAACAGGACAGGGCAGCCAGCATCACCTGGACTGCATATTCAGTTTAGAATCCCTCACCGTTAAGCTGAAAATGTTCACTGTTATGCTGAAAACACTTTCTGATTAAATGACCTCCACCCAGGCACTGTCAGGAGTGGCACTGCAGTTGTGGTGCCTCCAGCATCACTGCTGTGCTTATCATGGGCTGATTGTATCACACTAAATGAGGTCTCCTAGATAGAGTCTTCAGTGCAGAACCCCAATTACTAAAACCCCCAAATTCTAATCAACCGTATAGTTATGGTTAAGGAGAAGGAGCTAGATCTGAAAGAGAAAAGCTGTGATTTTATTTTGGTGCCTAGGAATATTGCCTGCTGCAGGGTTGGGTAGGTGTTATTGGGTTACATGAACTGTGAATATGGGGCTAGAAACAAAGTGGGCCCTCAGGCACACAGAAATTGGCCATTTCTCAGTTACAGGCTCGCTCTTTGAGCAGCTTCAATGAACATGGTCACCTCTTGGCCATGAAATATTGATGGAAAACAACTGCAGTGAATGAGCTTTTTGACTCTACCTGGTAAATGATAGATCTTCAAAGAGGGATAAAAACTAGGCTGTACAGAAATTCCTTAAGAATCAACATACAACAGATGGTGTATTCTGAGTCTTGGGTCTTAAAATCTTAAAACGTAGCCAGCTACCTGTACTTTTAAATTTTATATTTTCTTTAATTACTTCATCTTGTCTCTCAATAGACATTTCTGCTACAAGTTACTACAGGGACTTCCCAGCTCCATTCCTGTTGTGGCAGTAGGGTCCCAGAATATATTTGGATTTTAGAATTTCAGAGTGTTAACTATTCACTAATTATTATTTTGGTCTCTGCAGTAGCATATCAGGTTCCAACATCTTGGCTTCTTCCACTTCAGAAATCAGAGTGTCTGCCTCTGAGCCATGTAATCGTTATGTGCCAAGGAGCTTCCTGCCCAAGACTTTGTGGGCACATAAAGTTTAATAAATGTAAAGAATAATATTCCATTTAGCATTTTCTCCCACCTGTCTACCACACTGTGACTCTGTAATTGATGAGCTCTTTGCCATATAAAAGGTAGAGCTTATGAAAATTCAGAGGAAAAGCTCCCCAATTCCCCAAAGAACCAAAAATGGGAACAGTGTATTCTGAGACTGCATCCTCTGCAGCCAAACTCTGATCCAACACAGATGTAGTTGAATATTGTAGATGGAGAAGATTATAATTTTATATATTGTTTCTCTTGCTTTATCATTCTCTACATTTTTATGGACTGGCCACATCTTGCCTCCTGTACAAATACAAACACGTACAGAATGAGCACTGTTGTGCAAAGTCCTTTTCTGATACCAGGAATGGGAAGTTTTCATCCCGGGCTTAGCTGTACAGCGCACGAACACGCACGATTCTGATTCCTGGGTATTCTACTATTTCCTGATAATAAAAGTGTGCAACCCCAATCTATTGCTCTCCATTTAACAAAGGAAGTCAATGTTTATTTTGTATGTCTGAAGAATACATACTCAATTAGAGGAATGACTGATGAAATACTGACTCAGGAGCTTGTGTGGGAGAAACCCCGCAGAAGACTTTTTGTGCTGCCCATCGAGAATGATGTCAAAATCCATTACCTTCAACAGCAACTAGAACTGGCCAAATCTCCAAGTGCCTTTCCAGGGCTATATTTGGCAAGAAAATTCCAGCATCTGCTGCAGGATCCCGACTTCTGCTGTGCACGCAGAAATGCTCTGCCTAGAAGAGCCCACATCTACAAGGACCCCCTGCTGCAAAGGGCAGCTGGCTGGATCTGGGTACCCAGCAGAGCATAGTTTGGATCCCACAAAGAATTCATCCATCCCGTGGTCTTAATTTTACTGTCCTTGAGCAATGAACAAGCGTGGGCAAAGGTCACAGCTGGAAATGGCCAGTGCTGCCTTGTAATGCAGAAAGGGGATGGCAATTTGGTTGTGTATTTCCCATGAATAAATATGGCAAGTTACAAAACTCCCTTATGTCAGTTATTTAAAATATTACTGATGAATTTTAACCAGGCCTCGCTCACCTCTATGCCTGGTTTTTAACACATGAAAAATAGAAGATTTTTTGCTGGGACAGTCTGCATCTTCAACATTATCATTGATAGAGCTAAAGTCACTGACAAAACTTTTCAGTTGTGTGATTTCAGTGTGATTTAGGCACAGCCACTTTCAGAGGAAAAGGACATTAGGAAGGAAAAAACCACACTGGGCGTTGTACCCATGAGAGTGACCTGTTCACTTCCCTACTGCAGATGACTTGTGTAATTTGATGGTCAAGCCTATTGAAACTACACAACATGCTCTGTTTTTCAACTTCATGGACGGTGATGTAACTCCAAAACAAGCAATGATTAATGAAATATCGTTGGTCCCACCCAAAGCAAGAAATGTCACACTGCTCCAGGCTTTGCTATTACACTGAAAATGTCTAATAAAATGTCTCTAGAAGAGCTTCAGCTGAGCTGTTTCTGTCCCAGCCATGGCAGCTGGTCTTCTCTGCCATAGCATATTCCATGTGATATGGTAGGGATGCTCTAGGTACACCTGGAGAGTGGTTCAAGTGGTTACAATTGGGCAAATGATTCCTTGCTCAATATCCCCAGTCATTATATCTGCTAGCTTTTGCGTTTTCTTTAGAAACCAACAGAGTTGGGTTATCTCATGCAAGGCCACAGCTGCAAGGAAGTATTAGAAGAGAAAAGATATGAATTTGGAAATGTCTTGTTTTGTGGAAGGGTGACTGTGTGATGCCTCATGCATCAAAGGCTTCCTCATGCCTGACTGCTGTGGGTGGGGTGCATGAGCCCCACACCAGGAATTCACATGGAAACCTCGGGACTTCAGATAGACTTGTTCACTGCTCAGCTTCATCATTCTCATCCTCATTAAAGTAAAAATATCATATTAACCAGGAAATCACTCAGTAAAACTTCCTGCACATTAACCCACACTGATGGAGTGAGGGATGAAAAAAGAAAAATACAAGGCTGAAGGAAGGCTCACTGAAAGCAGAGGCAACGCCGCCGTGTGAAATGTGTCTGCCTCCAGGGTCACAGAAATCAACAGCAGATGTTTGAGATAACCTCTTGTGGCTGGAACTTGACATGTCAAAGAGCAGTTCTCCCCTCCAGACCTTCACTTCTTCCCCCCTTAGGAGCGTAACAGGAGATCCTTCTGTCATCCAGTGGAATTTCTCCTCTACCACGATGCTAACTCTGGTAATTCCATACATATCAGCCTCTGAAAACTGATATATATCAAGGGGATGCTGAGGTAGGAATCCCTCCAAGTTCTGATACTATTTAGGGGATTTATTAGGACACTTCCATGGGACAAAAAGCTGCTGAAATGTTCACAGCAACCCACATTCCCTGGGGTCTGCAGCAAGTGGTCTCCTGTGGATATGCTGCTGTTGTGCAGGAATTGGGAGTTGGGATGAATGGGGTTCATAGGCACAAGATTGATCTCTCTGCTGGTGTCCTGGCTCTTCTTGCAGGTAATATAACTACAAAAGTGGTTTTTTGAGCAGGCAGTTGGGCTCTAATCCCTCACAACAGAGCAAATGTGAAGTGAATGAAGTTTTGCAAAAAGGCTCAGTCACTCAGCAAGCTACTGGGATGAATACTTTTGTCACCAAAAAGTGACAATTAATTCTTCACCCAGGTGGTTTCTATCCTCTTCTCCTCCAGGCAAAAAAAAGTTTATGTTCTGGTATTCCTGCAGAGTGCATTGAAACAAGAGAAGTATCTTGGGTTTGATTAACCCTCATATAATGAAGGCATTTAAAAAATAAAGCCCAAGTAAAGGTGAAACTGAAGAGAAATTTTGTCAACATCTTCATCTTTCTAGAAACAGTTTATAATTTTCACTCAGCTGCAAGGGGCAGCCCCAGGGTGGTGGGCTGGCAAGCAGGAATGTTCCCTTTGTAAGATCACCACTGACAGAAACCAAATCAAATCAATTCACCTCAACTTCAGCAATAACCTGGGCACACCAAAGATTCAAACTGAATCTTGAGGTCTGTTCTAAACTAATCCTTATTTTATCACATCACTGCATTATAGACACAGGATACGGCTTCCATCACCCTCCATCATTGCATTTTTAACACCACTGCACACATATGAGTCTAAAAGATCTTTATTGCCCACCACCCCCCATCACTCCCCTCCCCCCCAGTAATTTTAATCAATTTTTTCCTTCAGAGGTTGAGTTTCCTAGTTACTCTCCTCCCTGCATAATGAAAAATACTGTAGTAAGTAAGAAAAGGCTCCTGCTTATAATGAAAACCACATTATGGCAGAGCCCTGGGGACTGGCTAGGGGAGGTGAAAGCAAGGGGGCTCACTTGGCTCTGCTCAAAGTATGATCCAATAAGTCATTTCCAGGGTAAACACATAAATCTGTCTATGTTGAACAGAATCCAAACAATCAGAAGTATTCCCCTTGCCTTATTCAAAACATCTCTGCTGCTACTGAGGAAATAAAAGGAGTGGATAAAAACAAACAGCCTCTGGTGGAAGTTGAAAAAGAAAACATTCCGTGTAAACGTTCAGATGGCCACTGAGTAACTTTGCTCAGAGATAAACTTCTGGTTGCTGCTGATGTTCCCTGCCTCACTAGTGGTGTCATGCATGCCCTGATGTTGTTCAGAGTGCTAGGATGGGATGTTAGGGTGGATGCCCCAAAGAAAAGGAAAAGTGGGAGGGGAAAGAAAAAAAATGGACAGTTCTTCCCCTGCAGCAAAAATGGTTTAGCTAATGTGCAAGTCTGGATTTGTACAGAAAGCAGAACCTCCAATAGCAGCCTGATTTCATCAGTCTGCCCTTGCTGAGGAACTGTAAGACTGGCTCAGTTGAATGGTAAAGATCAAGAAGAAAATTCTTTTTATGAAGGTCAGAAGTGCTTGTAATCTGCAGTGTCAAATTAAAACCCAAATCTGATAGACTTTGCAGTGCAAATGAAAGCTCCTGAGCTCTCACAATCCAAGCTCTCCCACCCCCAAAATGTAGCTCTGCATGTAATGTAACCCAAGAAGTCACGATCTGCTACAATTAGTGTCAGGTATGGCTCACCCTGCTGTAAACCCGTGTGTCTGAGGAGCTTTTCAGACCTACTGCTATTGTCTGCTCCCTTGTTTAAAGCATTGTCCTTGTTGTTATCTTAAACACCTTTTTCTGCAAAGGCAGTGATGTTCTCAGAGAGCTGGAGTCACAATGAAACACCAGGTGTTATAGAGGTGTTTTCATCGGGGTAGTGACTCCAACTGAGCATTTAAAAATGGTGATACTTGAAATCTCCTCTCTAGCTGTCTTCCAGGATTCATTTCTGCCACAGCATCCTAAAACTACCCAGTTTCCTACTGAGGTGATACAAACAATTCTAAGTTTTCTACTTTAGGTCTTTGTTAGGAGCACTGGGAATAAAACACAATGTTCAGCTTTAGCTCTTGCCCAAATTGTGCTATTCAGTTATTTTCCTTGGAGGCCCTGTCTTTAACCTCTGCTGTTAGTTTAGCCCAGCCACACTTTGAGTTTGCTTGTTTAGGCTGGTTTATAACCCAGTAAAAGGTGAGCCAGCTTCCCTGAATTATGGCTGTAGATAGCACAAAGGCAAGCAAGTCATGGCCAGTAGAAGTCAGGGAGATGCCACCTGTCAGTTCATCCTTTCTGTGTAACCAGTTGGATTCTGCCCTGAGGATCTACAGGCAGTTCAGCAACACACCTACAGCTAATTTTCCAGCAAACACACACAGAAAAATTAATATCTCTGGATCTTTTATAACCCTTTGGTAGTTGCATTCTTGTATCTGGTTTAACTTTCTGCTCATTCTACAATTCTACTCATCAGTCCACATCTGTCTATTTTAACTTGAATTGGTTAGCTAGAAGATGATTTGGGCTTTCTCTAGGTTATATTTCCCCCGTCTCTTGCTCAGTTGATGCTACTCTTGAGCTTCTATTCCTTGCAGGAACTTATGAAATGTGGTTCCCGAAAGTGCAAGGTCTGACGTGTGTGAATGGGTAATTTGTGTCTTGGTTCAACCCCTTCCCACATTAGCTCAGAGGGATGTGTCACTGAGACACACACAGTCCCGTCACTCGACTCTTCCTCAAACAGGGCAGACAGCAGAGTGAGTAGTAAGGAAGGAATTAAAACTTTTATGTCACTCCCTTCACTGGAGAGAATGTTTAGAGACATTATTGGCATAGTCGTGTGAAGTGTTTTCCAGACTAGATTTCACCAAAAGACTTCGGAGAAGTTTGAGGTCATAGCTTTAATATTTAGATGATTTGGCAGGGAACAGATTAATTTAGCCTTGCATTAGAGCTGAAGAAACTCCTAGCAAGAGTAGAAAAAATTTTGTGCAGATGGCTCCTCACTATCTGAACTCATGGTTCCTGCAGAAGGTGTCAGGGAATGGTCACGGTGGGGACCAGGAAGCTGAATCTGTTCTCCTACATCAAGAAGGAAAGAGACAGAGCACCCACAAAAGGAAGAGCTGGAGAGCTGGGGTACTTGAGGAGGGCGTGGGATGGGTTTGGTTGGTAGGGGATGGATGTGTTATGTACACATACCTGGGAGAGGGCTCACAGGTACCCTGGCAGAGGGAGCTCTTCCTTGTCTCAGGTACACAGGTCAGAGAGATATAATGGGCATCTGCTCTATCATCTGATCATCTTTCATATCAGGTTATTCATGTGTAGATTTGATATTTCAGCGGGGTTTATTTCCCAAAAGACATCTTTTCCTCCTTATCTGTGCTCTTCCCATGTGTAACTTGAAACGTGGCTACCAAGGGCTGAAAGTGCTGAAGTGCTTTTAGAGGCTCAAGACTTAAACTCCCAGGTTGCCCAAACACAAGGCATTATAAAACCAAGGAAACTGGCACTCGAGTATTTTTAATAACCTGGACTTTAGTGACTTCTCTACATTTATTTTAAAAAATCAATGATGGAGCATGAGTTTTAAATGGGATCTGCTAAAGCCCATTTAACCCTTGGACCATCTTCTCCTGGTCTAACAGGAAAATACCACAAGCTTAGTTCTAGAGTTCACCCTGGAGACACCCCTAAGTAGAAAGCAGACTGGATAGGTATCTCATGTTCCAGAAGGGGTACATTGTGCTTCCACAACTCCTTGTGAAGGTCAGGAAATCCACTGCTCAGAGCCTGTTCTGAACAGTCTGCAGACTGGGAACTCCAGCATCTGGGCTAGGAGGATTGTGCTTCAAAGGAAAATTGTCAGGAGTGGGGGGTCTCTTGTAAAACTGGGCTCCTACTCTGCACCCATTGATACTTCTTGTCTCAGTGAAAATTGCTGTTATATTTCTATGAGATGACAGCTGAAACTCTGCATGCAGCTGCTAACAGTGGGATGCTGGGGGATATAATGCATGTGCGAAGACATTTTCTTAGATGCTTTTTAGATATCTAAATTCAGTCTGGAGAAGGAAATTATTTCCCCTGAAGACACCTCCCTTTTGATGTCTTCTCTCCCAACAGTGCCCTTCTGATGCCTCACTTTGTGGAAGGAAGCAGAAAGACTGGTTGCAAACAGTGAGGATACTGCTTTACCACAAAACACCTGGCAAAAGGTCTGTTGGTTCAGTTTCATTTTGAGCAGGATTAAAACCCAGCTTCTTTCTTTTCCTGAATCAAAACATGGAAAGCAGAGGAACCACAAGTACTGGAAATAAATATTTTTATAAAATCAGAGCCTGAACTTTGCCTTATAGTGTTATTACTCTAACAATTATGCCCAAATAAAGCACAATCTGCTGGCAAACAATACATCAATCTAAAAGAGAAAATGTAACTAATATTGGTTGATGGTTTGTTTTGTATCTGACTGTTCTACCAGAACCATTAAATCCTGGTTAGCTTAGGATGGTTAATTTGTTTTTGAAAGAAATCTCAATCTATGTAATATGTTTTGTTAAATCTAAGCCAGATTTAATAGAAATAAATTTTATTTTTGCATACCAGAAAAGGATATGTTTCCTGCTAATTTTGCAGACATGCCTTTTAATTTTCTGCCCAGTAAACAGTGCTCAGATCCATTGAAAGATGGGCCATGTCAGTCATTACTGAAACCTCCTCTAAGTTGTCAGTAAATACCATTTGTGAGAGATGGTCCTTTAATAAAAAGAGAACATAAACTGGATGTAGCCTACCAGGGGACAATTATTCATTTTTTCTGTTGCCAAGAGGCCAAAGCTTTTACTGCACTTTGGCTCTGTTTCACTAGCAATGCACATTACAGTTCAGCAGGAACAGGTAAAGAAGAGATGGGTTCTGGAATTGCTCCTTTACTTTTGCTGGTTGCAAAAAAAGCATTCAGTCCCCTCTTGGATGTGTTTTCTTGAGTGTAGAATAACACATCAGCAAGAATTGCAAGGTAAGAAGTGTCTTCAAAAGCAAAGTTTGTAAAGGGCAAATCCTAGCTGATTAGATCATCTGACAGAACTCTTGTATGGAAAAATGAAATATTTCATTACCTTTGGTTTTCAAGTGCGATCCAAGAGGTGAGAGAAGGACTCTTGTGATTGTGACAGGGGCACTACAGATGCTCCATCCTCAACATCACACATTGCCTCTGGCTTTCTTTGGGACCTTTGATAACTCCTTTATCCCATGAGAAGGAATATCTATTTATCTCCTCAGCAGATGGTTTACCCTTTTGATACCAAATGCAAGTGTTGACTTGTAGGTGCTGTGAATATTCTGTTTTACATACAGATGTTTTACATACAGATGGCTCATTGAAAGCCACAGGCACAGATCTGAGATTGCAGCTGTAACAGACAGCCCTTGCCCCAACCCCAAAGGGCATTTACTGCTCCCAGCACTATCCTCCTGTGCTTGGGAACTTCTAGCAATAAAGACTTGCTTTCTTAGGAATTCTCCTAGCAGCTGGTTGCTTATCTAAGGAAAAGTGACAGATATGAGCACAAGCAGACACATAGGTACTGGATGCAAATTATCAGCGGGAAAAGATTCCTTGAGGCCAGGAGTTAGGCTTGGATATAGCCAGTGCCCCCTGGCCCAGAGCTGATAAGAAGCAGTTAAACCCAAGAATCCACCAGTCTGAATAAGAAAGGAAGAAATAGGCTTCATCCATTTATCCTCACTTACTTTAACTCAAGGGATAATCCAGATAACCCTGGGGCCAGGCTCAGGACCTGCAAAGCCACACCCAGGTGTGCAGCAGGTACAGCCCATGTGCCCCTGCTGCTCTTGGACACTCCCACCAGAGCTGCTCTGTTCAGAGCCAGTTTACAGAAAGGCCTGATGGATGCAACATTCACAAGTGTAGCTCATGTTCCAGAAACTCAGATCTCACCCTACCTCCTCAAACCATCTCTGTGGAAAATAGAACTAAGGCTCCTGAAGCAGCTGTGTATTTATTTGGGATCTTTCCTTGAAAACCTGGGAGTCTCCATCTGTGAATTAACTCAGCTGCTGTATAACAGGTAAATCACTGTTGTGTAGCTGAACTTCTCTTTTTCACAGATTAGTGTTAGCTATATTTTATTTATTTATGTAATCATCACCAATTTTACCTGACTGATTATGACTATGAAGGAGAAATATTTATTTTGTTGTTTTGTTTTGTGGTTTTTTGGTTTTTTTTTTTAATATTTAAAATCCATCAATTTAAAGGATAAGAAAGAAGCTTAAGTTGATTAACTATTAGCAGACACCATGTTCAGGGCAGTGAATAAGCTGTGGTTTACACCATTAACAGAACACAGAGCAGAAGATTTAGTATTGAGGTTTGTATTTTGCTAGTCAGAAAAATGACCAAAATAATATTTATTTCTGTTTCATGGAAATGTATAGGAGCTCTGCTCCTAAGAGGAAAGATGTGCTCTATTCATAGTTGTGCTTTTTCCCAGCCTATCTGGAAAAAATATCTTCATGTAGGCTGTAACAATTGAAGCACAAGCTATTTATGCATTGATGGGTATTTCTGACTTGAAATATTTGACAGGTTCTATGTTAAATATCTGGTTTCAGTTTCTAAATGTCTACCTCAAAGCCTCTCTCCTCTGTGCCTTATTAAAAAGAAGGTTGTAAGAAAGGAAGAAAGTTAAAAACATTCTAGCAGCATGTAGGAATCCTACAATTTTATCAGCTCTCCTTGACCTCTAATTAATGCATTGATTTTGCTGTATGATTTCTATTGATCAATTAGTTTGTATTTATTTTAAAACTGTAAATGCATCTAGGACTTTTTAAGGAAGAAGTTGGCATTAAGAATGGAGCTCTCAAAGATACCAGAATCAGACTTGGCTAAAACTTTATTTAACTCACAATATTTGCCTCTGCAGTTGATAGGGATGTGTTTAACGGACTGAAGGTAAGAAGAAATTGCTTCAGCTGTGCCTATCTGAAGAAAATTTTGTTAGAGACCACCTTCCAAAGGCAAAAAATAAACCCCTGACCTATTCAAGAGGAGCAGCAGGCTGCCTGGTGTGGTTTCTGGTGGGAAGCTGTCCCACAGGAAGGCGCTGGCTCAGGTTGGTGCCTTTGCTGTTGAGTGTCAGTGGTGATGCCCACGTGTGAGCAGGAGCCCTGTGCTTCTGGGGCTGGAACTTCTGGTGGCTGCAGGACGGCACAGAAAGGTGGGCCTGGACCTCTCAGAGTCACTGAAGATCCCACAGTGCCTCCCCAAAGAGGACAGGGCTTTAGTGCTCATGTTTTAGTTCTCAGTGATGCTCCAGCTGCCAGCAGCACATTCAGGGAGCACTCCAGGCTATTGCCCTTCCACTGCACACAGCCATCAGCAGGCTTGGATGTCCCTGATGGCAGCAGAGCTGGACAAAACCATTTGTCTTGTTTGCAGTGTTAATGCAATGACTTGGTTTGAGAGACACCTTAAGCTCACTGGACCTTTTAGTTCACATAGTTACTGTCTCCTTGGAGCTGCTGGGCTGCCTGGACAACAGCAGAAACCAAGCACAGTAACATCAGCAATGTGCAGCATCCCAGCTCCTGCCTCCCAGACTGGATGGTGAAAGCCCTGGTAGTGTGCTTTGCCATCCCCTGGCTCTTTACTCAAGAATTTTGTAAAACAATGAAAATTGTTCACCTATGTAACCTGTATGTTTAATGTGATTAGGGCAATGCTGCTGATTTTTGTAAAGTTAAAGATAAAGCCTTGAATTTGATCTGGCGGTTTTCTCTGCTGTTCTTCAATAACCCTGCAAATCTGGGGGTGTAGAAACACAAGTAACTGCAATATTTTCTTACCCTTCATACAGCTGTACTTAGTTGTTGACAACATGACTTGGGAGAAAGCAGATGGTTTTGCAGTCCAGAAGTCTGGAATTCATTAGTGGAAATTTTCAGACGTGGGTTATTTTTCTGGTTGGGTTTTTTTTTCGTGTTTTTTTGTTGTTTTTTTGGTTTTTTAAAATTATTTTTTGGCTAAGCTACAAAAAGTCAAAACAAACAGGGCTGAAAATTCATCATGAGGGATGTTAAAGAGTTTCTTTTCTCTCTTTCACCAAAGAAGTGACTGGATAGGAAAATCCCTTGAAAATTACTTTTTCCTGGTTTGCTTTATTTGTGACAGCAAACCCTTTCCTGAGACGAGAAGCTGTTAAGAGCTTCTCTGGAATTCAGGTTTATTTGTAGAACACCAACCAAAGCCTGCAGTTGTACTAAACTCAGAAAGGAAAGGGGAGGAGTCAGAGAAGCGATGTTAATTTATTCACTGAAGAGTTCAAACTGTGCCGTTTTTCCCCTCCAAGGGACTTTTTCTCCTGCTCAGGAATAGAAACTGCACAGCAAATGTTAACCTGTGACATTCTGACTCAAGACGGGAGTGGATTGGTTTGAGTTTGTTTGCTAGGCACTTAGTGAGAGCAGACTGCAGCATTTCAGTACTGCAACTGCCTGGAAGAAGATGGAGGTGGAATTTGTTTGGCAAGAGTGAAAAATTCTTTGCCTGAGTAAAAGCACAGAAGTGCTGAGCCCTCCTGAGGCAGGCACCAGCCTGGCTGCTGCTCTGGCAGTGCTCTTGGCCAGGTTTTTCCTTGAGCTTTCCCTTCTCAGAGTCTCATACCCGTTTCTTCTACTTTTTAAGTTTTTCTTCCATTCCCACCATCAAGATTTGTTGCTCTAGGCTCCCCCTCTTTAGGGGGACAATGGCATTATCTCAGCTCCTGGCAGCTTCTTTCTGAAATGTTTTCCAAGAGATCCTGTGCTCCAAGCCTGCCCCAGTATCCATCCTTCCCTGCTGTTCTACTTCCCATTATCCTTCAGACAACAAATACTTCCTATCTTGTTACACTCCTCTGATGCTGAGCCCTGGGAGAGCCTGGGCTCTGGTCCAGGGCCAGCAGCTTTCTGACAAGCACAAGCAGCACCATAACAAATACCTTTGGAGAGCGGCCTTTCCACAAGGAAAGGGGCGGTGGAGAGAGAAAACAGGCACGTGGAACCTCTCCTGCTGAAATCTATCAGCACACATTGTGGATCTGCTGCAAAGGGTGTTTCAACACGAGCTTCTGGAAGCTGTGCTGCTTGTGAATCACGAGGTGGTTTACACACACCTTAGTGGGGAAAGCCTTTAAACCTTAGGTAAATACAGGTGAACAAAACTGCGTTGCCTGGGACATCAGAAGAGTCAGGTAAACTTCTCTGGAACTGAGGGAACTGGTTGTTGAAAAAAAACCACATCTCTGCTTCTCATTTTTGGCCTCCTGGATTTCCCAGCTGAGTTAGCTGTTACCCTCCTATGCAGATGAGGAAGCAGATTTGGTGTGTCACAGCAGCCTCAGAGCAGAAGTGATGTCATAAGAAAGCTTTGCCCCAGTCCAGACAGGATGATGACTCTCTCCAGTTGGACTAAGGACTAGCTAAGCCCCTGGCAGCCCTCCTCTCAAATCTAATATGTAGAAAGGTGCTGCAGCTGGTTATTTAACATCTGTGCTCCTTGAACTCAGACAGCCAGTAAACAATGTGACTAAGGCACAACGAAATTGGATTTTTTTTTTTTCTGTAAACTGTAATGTGTAATTATGGCAGATGATAATTCCCCATTTCTGGGAAAAGGGAAAGATGCCTATCTGGGATTTTCTTAGCATAACACAGTCCAGGAAGCAAATGACCTTTCACAGAATTCACTGCAAAGCTAAGGTAGCAAATTTCTGGTTCTTGGTGCCAAAGATGCTGGTTCTTGTGAACTGACATGCTTCCCTTTGGTTTCCAACATGGAAATTCTTGTTGTAACTCCAGTGACAGATGCAGGACTGACTCTGAAGCTGTTTCTTCTACCTTCTTTTACTGCTACTTCTTGTAAATGAATTCAGAAGATATGTGAGATAAAATGCAATGGTTCCTTATTGGAAATTTTTTCATGAACTTAGGATACTTTTAGCACATCCAAGTTAAAACTGCATTCACTTAGGTTGCTTATAAGGAATTTCAGTTTTTCCTGATAGGTGGATTCACAAATGCACCAACTTGTGTTAAACGTTGGCCATTAAATTCAACACCTATCTGTGTTTGAGTTAATTTAAAATGTAATGAAGCTATGTTACAAAAACATATCCAAGCTTTGAGCCTGGACTGACTGTATTGCATCCAGATCTCTCTTGGGCTGCAGCAGTGCTGTGCCTGTAGCTGCACAAGCACCAGTTTAAACACAGCTATGGTCAGAAGACTTTAGCAATACTTCCCTCCAGAACGGGGCAGAACTGTTGTAGGCTGTAAGGACAGAAGAGGCTTGTGATCATTCCATGTCCTGCTGCAAGACCCCGAGGTTTCTGCCTTGATGCAGAGTTGATGTCCTGCAACTTGATCATCTGAGGGGGGTGGAGGAGAGCCCAGTGCCTGCAGCTGTACAAATAAGCTGCTGGGGTTTCAAGTTTGCCAGCCAGTTTTGGTCAACTGAGTTGAAAACTGACTGTCTTTGCTGTCAAAAGGTACAGCACAAAAAAAAAAGATTTCAGACTTGAATTTTCAATCAAAATTAGATGTTTTGACTAGGAGAGAATATTTTTAAAGAGTAAATCCTTCATTTTAAGATATAACTAAAATATAGAAAACAGAAACATCTACTCCTCTTTAGTTTTCTAGCAACTTTCCCTTGCTTACTCCCCCAACTCTTCCTTAAATTTTGTCCAAGTTACCCTGAATTAGTATTTTTTCTCTTTAAATCGCAGAAACAGTAGGAAACATTTAAGAAGTACACGCTCAGTTTCAGCACACAACTCAAGCACAGTTTAAAGTGGAGAATCAAAACCATCATCTTGTCTCCCATTCACACAGACAAAATGATGAGGTAAACTGTCGGTTTACTAAAAGCAGAAAAATCAGTTTTGAAGCAAAACATCGTCCTCAGCTTACCCCATCTGGTATGTTCACACCAAAGTACCCAGAGCCCAATGACAATACCACAGGAACTTCAGTTGCCAAAGGCAACTTTGCAGTGCAAGAGCATTAAACACCCCCACAGGGCTGCCATCCTTTCATGCATCCCATGGGATACTCTAAACATGAAGTTATAAATCCATTTAGTAACTGGAGCTGTTAGGACAAGATAGAGTCCATCTGGGTGAAGGAAACTCAAATGGGATTTCTAATTTTACTGTAATACAAAAGTCCTGTGCTTAATAGAGAAAAACTATATTTACAACCAAAAAGAAAAAGAAGAAGAAGAAGAAAAAAAAAGAAAATACATGGAATTTTTACTGGCAGTAAAACAGAGCAATTCATAGCTTGGTCCTGAAAGCTGTTTTGCTGTGTGGCTGGCAGAAGCTGTCAGGGACAGATTTACTCTGCAGCCCGAGGGGCAGTGGCAGCAGAGGAGGTGGTGTGGGACGTGCCCTCGAGGTGATGCCGTGGGGCAGCTGCCATTTCACTGCACAACTTTTCCTCCATTCCAGGCTAACTTAAGGATAACATCCTGCCCACTTTCACAGGCTATAAAGCACTGTTTCTGTTAATTATCAACTTGTGACTTCTACTCAGTGGTCTCTATCACCTTGTTCTCTAGCAGTGCTGTGTGTGTAGTAAACAAACTGATGCCCTGCATTATTTTTTTTTAGGTGCTTCCTAATCTCTAGTACAGAGAAACTGCACAAAAACTGAGTTGGTTTTGCATATGGCTGGTGAAAGAAAAGTTATCTTGGAATCCCCTGTTTGCAGTATCTTTATTTCTACCAATGTTGATGTGCCCAAACGTGATTTTGACAACTGGTAGATTATGGCAAATCTAATAACCCCAAACCCCTGGAAACAGAGATGTAGATGAGTCATTAATTGTCAGTGAAAGAAAATGACTGCTTCTATTTAAGCAGAGTTAATGCCATTTTTCTTTGAATAAGCTGCCAAAAGAACAAGATCACAAGCTGTTAGAAAAACAACTTGAAGAAGCTGTAGCTGTGATTTGTGTCAAACTCAAAAGGAGAAATATAGAATCTGTAGGCCAGAGCAGACATCAGAATAGCTGTGACTCTGGGAGAGAAAATAACACACCTGTGAGAAGAGATTTGTTCAGTATCGTATCAGTTCTAAACAACAGCATCATGTACCCATCATAACTTGTTTTTTTATTTTTTAAAACTCGGGCATGCTTGGTTACTTGTGCTTGGACCTAAAGTATTTTACTTTTACCCTCCTCTAAAAAAAATAGTAGCATTGAAGCTGCAGTGTTAAATACACCAGTCCTAAAAATTACTGTTGTATCTTAATCTGGCTCCCCTATTTATTTAATTTAATCACAAATGGGAGAAAAGGGTGAAGAGGTGGTGTTTAAGTTCCTAGTATGTAGTCCTTTGACACCTATCTCAATTAGAAGGAAGTAATAGGAACAGATTAGGATTTGGAGATAGGGACAGATTGGGATTTGGGGATAGGGATAGATAGAACAAATAGATCTGAATGTGTGAGGTAAAACCAGATGCATCTTGTTATATGGGCTGCCTTTAGAAACTTGGATTTGTTTTCTTTCAGCCTAGACCAGCTGATAACTGGAGCTGTTTGGAAGTAACTCCCATTCCCAGCACCTTGCCTCCCTCCAACCCATTACAGCTGCTGCTCTAGCAGCTTCTTGCTAGGCAGTGGTGACAGAAACAATGTTAGGGGTGAGACAGTGGAGAAAATTGGACTGTTATTCAGCTTGGCTTTGTGGAGAGGTATGTGTTCTGCAAAACAACAGATTATTTGCAAAATCAGAAGCTTCTTGCCAGAGAACCCTTTATAGGGCCAACCAGAGGGCAGCCAGCAGCAAAACCATTTTCTAGCTTCAGAGGTGTTGTTCTCAAAGGCCAGCATAAATCCTTGAAGCACTAAAGCTGTGAAAACAAATTGAGAGAAGACTGGAATGAAATTGTTCTTACCAAAATAGCAAGCCAGGTTCATATGCTTAGAAATAGAATGGCCCAGAACAATGCAGAAGTTACACTTCACCCTGCTCCGCTCTGTAGTGATGAGTGAACCAGTGCAGCTGGGGGAGAGCAGAATTATTGCACACAGAGGGTGGCTGCTGCCAGGAGGGTTCTGCAGGAACTGGGGAAGGAATGAGACTTTCCTTCAGTGCAGAAGGAGGTGATGCTGTGGCCTGTGTGGGGTGTGATGGAGCTGTATGAGCCACGTGGAGGAGCTGCAGCAGCTTTTTGGTTCTCCAACCAGTTCCTTGCTCAAACACTTTCTGCCAAGTCATGTTTTGGTGCATTGCTGGAGAGAATTAACTTCTATGATGTTGATTCACATTTATGTGTAAATCCTCCTACCACACGTGATTTTTTATAATTTCAAAGTCAACTATTTGGTAGTGACAAATGATGATTAACTCTCCCTGTTCACAAACTAAAACTTGTTAATTACTATTACGTACTTTTACACTGAAAATACCAATGCCTTGGCCCTACACAGATCCTAGGTGAGCATCTAGTTGACACCTTCACTGAGAGAACCATCAAATCTAGTTTTTACCTTCAAATTGAAACAAAGTTTCTTGAAGTGGCACAAAAAAGGGTTTTTTGTAATTGAAATGGAAATTGAAATGGAAAAGCTGAATGAAGGGTAAAGATTGGAACATTAACATCAGTGTACTCTCTAATGCACTTCCAAGTCATGAAAAAGCCAAATGGCTTTTTTTTTCCCAGATGTGTCTGGGAAGTGTTGACTGATAAGTTATCAAGGTGATGCATTAGCCACTAATTAATGCAGTTCTTACTAGCAGCAGAATCTCATTTTGTTAAGTTTTCTCCCGGAGAATGTCACATGAAAACATGAAATATCTTCATGAGTGGAATTTTAGGGTCTAACTCATGATCTTTGGCAATTAGTATTGCAGTGATATTTAAAAAAAAGTGTTTCTTTCCTACTGTCTGCATCACCCATTAGTTAAAATGCTCCACAAGGAGCAAACAAGAAGCCTTCCTTTATTGTATATAATTTAATATAAATAGCAATGCTGCTTAACACAGAGAGCCGTGATTAGGAATGCCTCTCTTCGCTCAGGCTGGGTTAGGGGAAACAAGATCTGAGGTTACTTTAGTGGGGGAGTGTTGCGGTGCATTTGTGTTCTTTATGTTATAAATATTATGTTCTCTACAGTTGGTTTGCTCTGTCAGTTCAGTTGGTTTTGCCCCAAGTTGCACCCCCTGCCAATCCTTGCTGTAACCCTACCCCTTCTCCCAGAATGTTCCCTGTCCCTCCCCATTGGGGTGTCAATCCTGTGTTGTGCCTTCCCTTGTGAGTGCCAATCCACCCTGATCCCTGCCCCTTATTCCAGTACCTTCCCTATTGGTCACTGTCAACCCTGCCCTGTCTTCCAGACCTTTCCCTGTCCATCCCTTGATCCTCCATGCCCCAATGGCTGTACCCCATGTCCCTCAACAAGTGCCCCGTCCCAGCATTTCCCCGTTTGTTGAAGCACGGTGAGTCCCACCTTCTGTACCTCCCCTGGTTCTCCCTGATTTGTTGCAGGATTGTAACCTCCCCCTGGATATGACATGGTATAAAATCCTATGTCAAGACTGCTCTTTGCTTCCCGTTCCTCATCCCAATGAATTCCTCTGCAGGATTCCTAAGTGAAGAGTCTCCTACTCAGTCCTTGCCTTGGCACTCTGCGCTGGCAGGCATCTCGTGTCGTAGAGCATTGGCTCAGGCGGATCAGCCGGCTTCCCAGGGGTGTCCTGCTCCGGGTGTGGTGCCATGGTGGACTGTGGACATGATTTTCGGAGCCTGAGAGAGTTTTCAGCCTGGCAGTGGCTGATCTGTTCCCAAGGGAAAATCTTTTGGGAAACTTGACTGTTTTTTGTAAATAGGTTTCGGTTCTCCAAACAATGTCACACAGCTGTTCTGAAAGTGTTTTTCTCTTATTCCACCAATGGCACCAGAGAGGTGGTTCCTTTGGCCAGTCATGTCGACCTGTATTGGAACACCTTATACAAAGGGTTGCAAACCCTTGAAATAAAGGCTTCCTGCCTCATCTCTGAGAAAAAAAACCTCACTGTGTGTTCGTGAGTCCACGCTTCTATTTTGTGTCCTCTAGCAACAGTGGAGAGCTAGCCAGACACTGGCACCGCGTCAGGGGAGCGCTTACCCAAACAGAGAAGAAAAACTGGAATGGAGTGTCAAAATTACTTGCCTGATGTCACATGGCAGGTCAGTGACAGAGCTGGGACTGCAATGGTGACAAATCATGGGCCTGTTTCGTCTTATTCTGGGAGACTGGGGGAAGGAAAACAATTTTTTTTTAAGGAGCACGGTGTGCATAGCTGTCCACACATTAAGTGACAAATACACTCAATTCATTCCTTTTTATAAATTAATTTAAGCGCTTTTAATTTTATGACCTGAAAATATTTCAAATCTAATTTTTACCTTCAAATTGAAACAAAGTTTCTTGAAGTGGCACAAAAAAGGGTTTTTTGTAATTGAAATGTTAATGTTCCAATCTTTACCCTTCATTTAACTTTTCCATCGAGACAAAAAGTGACAAAGTTTGAGGTACTCACTACCTTAGGTAAAAAATGACCTGCAAAAGAAATGCAAGAGGAAAATAGCCATTAAATTCTAGCTTAAATAAGACACCTCACATTTGAATTTCAAGCACTCTATGAGATAGGTAGGATGATGTCTATAAGTATTTTTGGTACTTTTTCGTAAGGAAGAAAAAACTTTCATGAAACTTTGCTTATTTTTAAAAGTCATGTTTGTTCAAATAATGGCTTCAGCTGCTCTGTGAACACTGTCGGTCCAAGTGTGCTGTAAGGCACTCGCTTTAAAAGCCTCCATTCATTCCTTTTGTTTGGAGGAGGCTCTCTGAGATAAGAGATCACTTTCTTTAGAAGAAGATAAAGCTCGAGGCTCTGCATGGGCCATGTCTGCAGACCTGACCTCATACCAGGGGCTGTGGCCTTCCTCCTCCTTGCAGTGCCTGCCCCCAGAGAGAGCCTGGACCAGGAGACGGAGGCTGGGCAAGGCTCCTGGAGCAGTTTCTGTTTTGCCAAGTACATGGAAGAGACCACAGGGGCTGAGCAGGAGTTTAAGCTTCCTTCAAGTGAGGCTGGGACCACGTTCAGCACCGAGCAGGTGCTGCAGGTCCTGCCTGTGCAGACGCAGTTGGCTGCTGAGTGTATCTGTCAGTTCCTGTGGGGAGGATGGGGAATGCCTTCCCCTGCTCATCTCCAAGAGGGGCTGCCCTGAGAGCGCAGACCTGTCCTGTTCCTTCATGGCACTGTGAGGTGGAAAACCTGAATCAGTGCACAAACATGCTCCTTGTGCTGCCCATGGTCACATATCCAGGTCTCTCTGGGGTTCCTGTCACCCCGAGAATCCCTGAACCAGCCTGAGTCACCCAGACCCAAGGTGGACATGGGTGGACATTCATCCTGTCTTGAATGACTAGAGGATGTAGCCTAGAGCTGTGCCAGAGAAGGTTCAAGTTGGACATCAGGTAGAATTTCTCCAGGGAAAGGATTACCAAGCAATGGAACAGACTGCGCGGGGAGATGGTGGAGTCCCCATCCCTGGAGGTGTTGCAGAAATGATTGGACGTGTCATTTAGCGCTCTGTTTGACCAGGTGTGATCGCTCAAAGGCTGCACTTGCAGATCTGGGAGGTGACTGTGTGACTCCCCGTGTTCGGAGCTGGGCAGGGCCGGGCTCTGTCCCCGGGCCGGGCTCTGTCCTCGGGCCGGGCTCTGCCCCCGCGCCGGGCCCCGGGCAGGGGGCGGGGGGAGGCAGGGCCGGCCCGGCCCCATAACCGGAGCTATAAGAGCCGCAGGCGGCGGGGCCGGGCCGGCATCAGCCGCGTCTGCCGGGAGCGGGAGGGGCTGCGCTGCCATCATGTGCGGTGAGTGTCGGGCAGGGGACAAGGGCCGCGCTGTCCCCGAGCCCAGCGGCACCGCGGCTGCGGGTCCGCTCGGGACTGGCCCCGCTGCATCCATTTGGGGGGGGCGGGAAGGACAGGGAGCAGGTAAAGGTGAATACAGGTGAAGGTGAAGCCACTCTGCCCGCCCCTTCTGCCAAGGAGAAGCTATCGCCATCCCTGGCGGCGTGTCCCCGGGTCTTGGATGGAAATCGTCCCGTTCCCATGGCGCGGCTCCGCAGGGGTGCCCGGGGTGCTTGATGAACCTCTGCTCCTGGTCCCGCTGCCTCTGATGCACGGGATGCGCTGGGATCTGGCTTTCCTAACCCGGGACTGATCAATCGTGACTCACTTCCGAGCTGCGGCGATAAGGGAGAGCTTGTGGTTTTCAAACAAAGGCAGTGAAGGAACTTAATTCTTAGCTGTTGTGAGTTTATTCACCTCTTTTTATCTGATAAAGATGAGATGGTAAAGATAATTTCTACAGTGTGTAGACAATTGCTTATATATGCTTTGGATCGGATGAAATCAGGGTGCGGTTTCAGAAGCTGCTAATGCAACTATATTTAGCTATGGAGGAAAGTTTAGCGAAATTTTGCCTGTTTGTCCCTGACATCTTTCAGGTCTGATGAAAGTAGAAAAATTTGCACTTGTACTTCTTAGTCGTCATCAACAAAACCTTTTTTTGGGATGTAGACTGAAAGTGAGTTGAGTTACTGCTCCCAAAACTGTACTTTCTGAATTAGGTATCTTTTCCTTGTCTCCACATCCTTTTTAATTGTAACCTCAGAAGGAACAAGGAGCTCAGGAATCCTCTTTCACTTGAATGGAAACACGAGGTGATATTGTTTCAGCTCCTATTGTTTCAGCTCCTACGTGACAGATCGCTATCAATGGGGCAAACTCGGTGCCTTCTAAACAAAACCCCTCCAGGTGAGAGACCTGGCTCAGTGCCTGAGCCACCCTCGAGTATTCCCGGCAAGCGCTGAGACACGTAATGGTAATATCAAAAACTCTGCGTGTCTGGGCTGCGTATTGATTGGAAAGTGAGGGTGTTAACAGTGGTCAAGGAGTTTGGTAAAACGTCCAACCGGGCATGGAGCAAGTGACTCAGTATGAAATGGGAAAGAGCAGCCGTTCATGAAGGGTGAGGAAGAGTAGAGCTGGATTTTTCCCATTAGCATTTAGAGACCTTTTATATTACATTTGTTTTCATGAAAGATGTCTCCCAGCCTGCTATGCAGATCTCTGTAGGGAGTATAGGAGTTCTTGAGACTGCAGCCAGCTGTTTAGAAATTACTTTTTTTTTGTTGTTTTTATTTTTTCATATCTTTCCATGTCTAAGCGCTGATAATAGACCCTATTGTGTTTTCTTTGGCTTCAGATAGCACGTGAAGATTTATAACCCTTGGTTTATGTTTTGAAAATACATAGGTCATGAATACTACTATAAACATGCTCGTAAGGAAACAAAGTAGAAATGTTATCATTCTCCCATGTAAGACAGTATAGCAAAAGTGTTCAGGGTTTAAAAAACAGTCAAGATGCACTTAAACTGATGACTGCTTTTAAATCAAAGTTAGTTTCATCAGGATGTGAAGTTGAGACTTTTTCAAAGCTAAGTTTCTGGCACCAACAATTTGCTTACCCAAACAGAAGTATCCTTTTATTTTTCAAAAAGTAAATAATTTTGTCCAAACTTCAAGTATAGGCTGCCCCCTTCTTGATTTTGGTGAAGTTTTGCAATTGCAAGGGTTCTTGTGGAATTTTCCCACAAAAATTAGTCAATTTACTTTTCCTCCTTTTGATGTTCTGCATGTAACCCTGAAAGGGGAAGCTCTGAAGTCTTGATATGCATGTAAAGGGAGAGCCTTGCTTTCAATGTCTGCACGTGATTGAAGCTGCTTTTAGTAATGTTTCAGCAACCTTCTCTTTCTGTTTTACATACCTGCTTCTAAAGGTAAGCCATACATGATTGACCTAGTTCATCCTTCTAAGCAAACTGTGATTATGGAAAGTTATAAACTAGATTTAACATTCAGATCCAAGAGGGCAATGTCCTAGTAAAACACTTCTTGGGTGCTTTTTCTGGATTTTATATTTTTGAGTCTTCTTAGGGTGGAAATGATATCTGATATCTTGGGGAGGCCATCATAAAGGAACTTGCTAGCATCACAAAACTCTTATAAGTATGATTCAGTTGAGATTCAGTCATACTGGTATGCTTCTAGAAGAAAGAATTAAGATACAAGGAGTCTTTATCAGAAGTTATTTCTACATGAGTTGAGTAATGTGCTTTAAATCTGGCCAAAATGATGACTGAGGAGGGAAAAAATATGCGAGTGGATAAATCACGAAACAGAAACGTACTAGAGAAAGTGTTACTCTCAGTGCTTAGAGTAAGATTTATTTTCCTTAACTGGAAGAGTTTATAACATTGTTCTTTGAAGTCAAGCTGCAGCTCTTGTTTTCATTTTAAATGGCCTCTGGTGACTTCTGCACCTTCTAATGCATGCGTGTGGAAGTGCAGCTCCAGTTCCCTGGAAACAAGGACCATTTAACAATTGCAGTGCGCTGTAAGGATGGGCCAAAAGGAAGGTTCTTCCTGGAGCTCTGTGTAGTGAAAGATGACACATGGAACATACAAGGATGCCAAAGCTTAAATTCATTGTGAAATCTGGCCTAGAAAGTAGAGCTGGATCTGAAATGAGGTGTGTGGCAATATTTTGGAATGATGTTGAGAAATTTGTATTGAAGAAATTGAAGAATGCTGCTCTTGTGGTTCGTGGTTAGTGCCAGAGAACGGTAAATATCTGTCTGGAAAAATGATCAGCAGGCTCACAGTCTGAAGTGACTGCTTATAACCAGAGGCATTATTTTTCAAAGCATCCATGAAGAACAGTGTTAAGCAGCTGTAATTCCTAAATAGCTCCTTAAATGCAACTATTGTCTTAATGTCTCTGTTAATGTTGGATGCGCTAGAAATAATTAGGCTGAGCTCCTCATAAATCTCACTTCTGAAGCATGAAAGTATTATCCACCCTTTAATCTTTCCAAAATAAATTCAGAGGCAAATGTAATACTCTCTTTGTCTCACTGTCAAATCAACAGTATTAATGTATTTCAAACCAGCGGAGTAACCAAATTCACAGTGATATTTATAAGGGAAATTTACTGGTGTATCATCATAGCAGCTTCTTCACTATGGCCATTTACAGTTCAAAAGCCTTAATTGAGAGGGAAGAAGGTGTTAAATTTCAAACAAAGGCTTTCCTCTATCTAAAACACTTGTCTGAACTGCTTATCTGTTGATCTCTTAAAGTCTGGGTTTTTTCTAACTGTAGTCTCCAGTCCTGACTTGTTGCTTTGAGAAGCTGTTGAAACTGTAAAATTAGTTGTTTCTGTTTTATTAGGGTACAGATTTGCAAGAGTTAATAAAAGGGTCTAATGCATCCATAGAAATACTAGAGTTCCAGGAAGAGCAGTAGGCAGAGAAAAGGAATGGTTGTGTTTTCCTTTGCAGGTGACACCTTTTCTAAAGATAAAACAACATCCCCAACACCCTCCTAATAAAAATATGCCTGTGTACTTCCAAAAAAAAAAAAATTGAGATGAGGAACCAAGCCCCAAACTAAAAAAGTCTCTTCTTGGTTGATGACTGGTCTATTCAAGAGAAGAGGGATCAGACGCTCAGGCAGGGAGGGAGTTCATGGCTCTCGGTGCGGTGCCCCGGAGGAGCTGGCTCGGGGCAAGGCTCTTGTCCTGGCTGGGTTTGGCAGGCAGGGCTGTGCCGAGGCAGCGCAGGGGGGGTGCTTGTGTTTGGGGTCACCCTATTTTGTACCTTCTGGTTCTTTCCTTTGTTGTCCGACCCTATTGACTTCGGCCCTTTCCTCATGTTTGCTTCTCCGTTCTCTTTCTGTTGAGGTGGCTGTTGCATACAGGATTAAGCTGGAGCCTTTCAGAAATAGATGTTGTGCCTCGTACCTACCCATGGGTATTTAAGGCCATGACTTGGATTACAAAAGTCTCCTTGTGTTAGTACTGGTGAATATATTACTTCTTTGAATGCCTGGATATGAAATAGATCACAATGTTCCCATTTTCAGCTGTGGTTTTCATGAAAAGTAGAGTTTTTTAACCTCTCCCGTTTAACTCTTGATGGGCAACATGAGGGAAACCAGTCAAGTTTGTGTTGTGTGTTGAAATGAGCCTTCTGAGTCCTTTACTGTGTTTGAATTCTTTCAATTTAAAAATGCATTAGAAGCAATCGTACTAAATGGGAGATTGGGTGCCCCAGGACTTCTCCCTGATTCTAGCTTTAAAGAGTTTTAAATTGAGTCTGAAGTGATGCAAATTTTTAAAATAACCCCTTTGCTTCTTTTCTCCCCTTCTTCCCCCTTTCTCTTTAAACAGGAATTTTTGCTTATCTAAACTACAGAGTGCCTCGCACTAGGAAGGAAATCTATGAAACCCTGATAAAAGGATTACAGAGACTGGAATACAGAGGATATGACTCTGCAGGTATGTTAACCAACTCAACGAATTAATTTTAGCAACCAATATCTCATTCCATGACTTTTTTGGGTACTTTCAGTGTCTAGCCTTTTGGAATTTTCTTTCTTTATTCTACAGATTAACAGATCAGAATTAATTAGCTTGATTCTTGTAGTGCTACAGCTGTCCTCTGGACTTAAAATTGGGTGTTTAGCCCTGTAATTACAGTATACTTAAGCAAAACAGGACTCTGTACAGGCCCATGTAGTTTGTGCCTCAGCCTTTTTTGTGTATGTGAATCCCAGTGAAGTATGGGGAAGATTAAACTTGTCTTAAATTTGAGTTGGCATATTTCATCAGGCAAAATATTTCAATCTGTTGTCCAATAAAATTTGAGATGGCTCATATATGTTTTAATCTGTGTAATGCATAGACTTGAGGTAGTTCCATTTGAACATGCACAGGTCTAGCAACAGACTTCAAATATATCCCTTTAGAGGGTAATTTAAAAATACTCATTTCAGTGGTATGTGTCTGTGTGTATTTTCTCAGCCTTTTCCTCATGTTTTAATAATACTTATGATTGTGTCCTGTGCTGTAGGAGTGGCAATTGATGGAAATAATAATGAAGATAAAGAAAGATTCATCAAGCTGGTTAAGAAAAGAGGAAAAGTAAAGGCCCTGGAAGAAGAGCTGTACAGTAAGTGTTAAAAATGACCCCTTTATTTTGGCCTCCCAGTCAGATACTGTCTGCATCTCAGCAGAGTCAGACCATAAAATCGCAATTATCATTTTGCATCAGCAGTAACTGCATTGGGAAATCCAAGCAGCTTAATTTTATGTGCCACTCAAATCTGCACTTAAAAACCAAGCTGATCTTCAGATCTAGCACTGTGAAATTGTCAGTCTATACTCCCTTCTTTTGGTTGCTCCTTTGTTCAAAACCTGGGCTCCTTTGGTGCTTTACTCATGTGATTTCTGTGCTGAATGGCTGAAACGCTGAAACATGCACTCTGACAGAATTTACAACCACTTAAGCAGCTGGCTGTCATCACAATCTGCTTTATGCAGTGCTTCCATCTGCGAAAGGCTGAAGTTGTATTTTAATACGTTTACATTATAATTTGTAGTAATGGGGTCTGTTAGCCTGGTGTTAGCATTGGCTAAAAATCCCAGTCTCTTGGCAAACAAGGTTTTAATTACAGTAGCTTGAACTTTCTGAAGTATAATGTCAAGAAAAGAAATGGTTTAAAAAATCCCCACAAGATAGCTTTTAGATTTTTGCCTGTAGGAATTGTCTTTGTGTTTTACTAATCGTGTGTGTGTGTGTGTGAGAGAGAGCGAGAGGAGGAGAGAGGCAATATTAATTATTCAGCAAACTGCATTTCTTCTGTATAGAGCAAGATGACCTGGATTCAAAAACAGATTTTGAAACACATTTTGGAATTGCTCATACTCGCTGGGCGACCCATGGAGTACCAAGTGCAATAAACAGTCACCCTCAGAGATCAGATAAAAGGAATGGTATGTAATCTCTGCAGCACCTGAGCCACACAAATCTGAAATTATTCAATCCACAGAGCACATATGTTCTTACTATTATTATGGTATCTATTTTTTATACTAGGGCTAAGCTGTTGCCATTCTATTTAATCAGACACTTTTAAAATTAAATAGCCTCTTCTCAGGCTAAAGTAACACTTAAAATTAATGAGATCTGTTCTCTGAAAATTGCAAGTTAATCGAAGTACATCATTCTTGTTCTGAAAGGTAAGACTGAAAATATGAAGGTGTAAATATTGTCTGGTCCAGAAAAGAGAGATGTCATTTCATTCTGTACTTGAGACGACTTGGTGCTCTACTAGGTGTAGTTTAGAACTCTCTCAATAATTTGGAACTGCCTTTGTATACTTTCAGAATTTGTAAGCTTTTGCTTTCAGTTGTCCATGCTGTGATAAACTGTAGGTCTGAAAGCTATAGCAGGTGGTTTCAAGTGTACTTCTGAATGAAATATCTTAAATTTTTGTTGCTGATAAATATATATCTTTTTTTTTTCTTAGAATTTGTTGTCATCCATAATGGAATCATCACAAACTATAAGGATCTAAGAAAATTTCTGGTGAGTCTGTGACAATTCAATTCTAAAACTAGAAAGTTAATACTATCCCAAACTACCATCAGATCTTTCATGACTTTGGTGGAACATGAATTCAGGTTTCTTGATACCATCTATAAAAAAGCTACGTGAAAGAATCTGCCTAATAAAGATACTCAGGAGCTGGTGCACTGCAATGAGGGTGTGTGGAGTGGTCTCCCTCCTGTCTCTTGGTACTTGATAGATACTAAACAAGTCTTACTATGTGTCTTATTGCATTATTTCCCAAAGAGAATCTATGACAAGTCCTTATATTTTATCTGTAGTGATTTATATCCACTGGTCCAGTGTAGTGCTCCAAGCTCTGACTGCAGTTTCTGGTGGGAAGCAGCTGAGAGGCTCTTCAGTGTTTCTTGCTTGAGGATGGACACAATTTTTACTCTTCTATGTGATATTTCAGGAGAGCAAAGGATATGAATTTGAATCTGAAACAGATACAGAAACAATCCCCAAACTGATCAAATACATGTATGACAACAGAGAGAGCGAAGACACCAGCTTTTCAGCCTTGGTAGAGAGAGTTATTCAACAGCTGGTAAGTGAGTAATTACTTTTTTTCCCCCTGTACAACAGTATAAGTTACTTGTGGGGTTCCTTAGCATTTTGCCTTATGCATTTAGATCTTCTGCAGGAGCTCTTAGAAGGTGCTGCAAATAACACTTTTAGGTTTCTAAATAATGCTTAATAGACCAAGAAATGAGATTAAAATTTTGGAGACTTCAAAGGCTTTTAATTGTTAAATCTTTAAATTGCGGTAGCAGCAGGGTTTTTTTGTTGAGTGTTTTGTTTTTAGCAACAAATTAACACAGCTTTTTAATGAAGTGGTTTAATTTAAAAAAGTAATAGAGAGTCCTTTGGGGGTTAAAATCTCTCATAAATGGCAGTGTGTTCCTAAAGGTTATTCTGATCACGTTGAAACACTGCTGTGATTCAAGTTTGGCCAATGCTTTGGCTCTCCTATTTGGAAATAGATCTAACAAGCTGGACTGCTTTCCAAGCTGTGAAGTGGGAATCTACTGTTACTCAGTATGTGAATGCTTAAAAACTTTGATAGATGCATTTCGAACTTGGAGAAAGCTGGCTTTGTTTCCTCCCCCAGTCTCTGCCCAGTCTCTGGGCAGATGTGCTGTACCACCTTCCTGCTGTTTCTTACACTCTTTTTCACCTCCTCATCTCCTCTTTAAAGCAGCTCTGTAGGATTGCTTGGAGCAGGGCTGGAATCCACACCAAGCCAAGGCCTGTGTGGGTCAAGAGCCACAGAGCTGAGAGGAAGGGAGGCTTCACCTGGCCTGAGTGGAGCCCTGGGAGAGTGCTCTGAGTGGAGCCCTGGGACAGGAGGGAATGTCACCATTTCTGTCCTGCTGGCAGGGTGGGTGGGCCTTGGCTCTGGCTTTGGGAATCCTCCTCTAGGCGTTTGCCAGCTGTATTAGTACTGTAGAGTTGTTTCTGGCTTTTTTTCCTGCTGTTGTGGATTTTTAATGTGTTTTGTTTTTGAAATACATTAAAGAGAATTTGTGCTTGAACTAGAAATAGTAATGCCAGGTTTTTAGCTGAAACTGCATGGCAATGCACTACATGCAAATTCTGATTGAAGGTCTTACTGCAAGTAAATGTCTAACTGTCTTCACGTTGATTATGAGTAACATCTGACATTTTCATAACCTTTGCATTAGAGTTTATTGTTTTTATTTATAAAGAGAGGCTAAGTGTTCACTTCCTGATCTTTCAGCTGTTGCACCCCTTAATGTGTATGTCAGCTTGTTCTGCTCCATGGCCAATTCCTTTAAAGGTGCAGTCTGCCCTCCAGGAAGAGATTCCTGATAGCAGTTCCTTCAGTGCCTCTTCAGAGAGGGGCCCCAGTCTAATGAGATGCAACTATTTGAGATAAGTTTTTTAGGATCTTTTTTTATCCTTTGTGTTTATGGTTTCCAGGAAGGTGCTTTTGCCTTGGTTTTCAAGAGCATCCATTACCCAGGTGAAGCTGTTGCTACCAGGTTAGTAAAAGCCCATTTCATACATAATGCATGCTTTTTATTAGCTTAAAAAAAAGCCAGCCTGTCTTAAGGATACTAAAATATTGATGTTTAAAGTGCTTAATTAACCAAAATCAGTGAGTCAATAAAGATTCCCAGTGCATCTTGTGTTTTTAAATTTGTATTAAGAGCATGCTAACATTTTTCCTATATCAAAAAGGGGAGAGGGATGGGGTATTGTTCAGTTTTAGTTCCCATTGAGTAAAGAATGAGATAAGTATATTCATGTTGCCTGAAAGACCATCATAGTAACAGGTTATACAAATAGTGTTCTGTAGCTGTCATAGCATTTATGGTGTCTTTCTGTGTGAATTCTACTTTTATTTATGACTTGAAAAACAACTTTCAGGAAATGTAAAGATATTAAAATAGCAAGTGACATAGCAAGTGATTTAAATAGCAAGTGATGGGAATAAAGACTGTTTTATATTACAACCCAAAAGCCCGTTGCTTCAGTGGTCTAAAATAAGACTACATCAAAATATTGAAAAAGCCAGCTGTACCATCACTCCTACTGGAGACTATCTTGCGAAATGAACTATTCTATATGTGGTTCAGGTTTAGGTTTTTAGGGCTGAGAGATTTAAGAGAAATTAATCTTGTAATCTGAGTGTGACTTGTTCTTTTATTCCTGAGATTTTTTTTTTTAAATAAGGTCTTCAGTGACATATAACCCATATAATTAAAAAATGGTCTTAATATCCTACAGTTTCAAAGGTGCAGTAGGGACAGTTATGTTTCTGAGTTTGAAAGGCTAAAGACTGTAACAGCATTTCAATTCTAAAGAGCTTATTGTTGTCTCACTTTAGTGGCAAAGTAGGCTTTGGTTCCAATTGGTTCCTGTACTAAGCTGTTTTCTGATTATTGGAGAGAAACCAGCTGGTTCATATATTCATTTTCCTCTACCTGGATGTAGTTTGTGGGTAAAGAATCACCAACTCACACGGTAATTACTTATATAATAATATTTGGTGATGAATCTTACAGAAGAACCAAGTTTATATAACTCCTACTATGTAATGGCCTTAGGATCATGGTTGAAGGAGGCTCTTCCTATTTAGGAAGTTAGATGGGATATTGTCTTTTCAGCTTCCCCCATGTCTAGTAACTTCTTTGTATGCACATTTCTCTTTATAAACTTGAGTGTTTTCCTTCCTGTAGGAGAGGGAGTCCTTTGCTCATTGGGGTCAGGAGCAAGTACAAGCTCTCAACTGAACAGATTCCAGTTTTGTATAGAACATGTAAGTTGATAAATCAAAACACATTCTTTTTAAGAACTAAAATTACTGTTACTTTATGATTAGAAATTAGGTTAATTGGTTTTTGTACCATAAAACTACCAGTTGATGCCCCAAATAGCTTCTTAGCAGGGGATATTTTTATACTACTGAATGTGTAGTTCATGTGAATGTCCCATGCCCCAACCTATTTCTGTAACTGTGATACTCTAAACCTGTGTAGTTTGTAGTCTTAACTTGAACAGAGCTGGTTTTGCATTTAGAATGTCTCATTTCTTTAATAGGCAACATTGAGAATGTGAAGAACATCTGCAACTCCCAAATGAAAAGACTGGACAGCTCAACCTGCCTTCATGCTGTTGGGGATAAGGCAGTGGAATTCTTCTTTGCTTCAGATGCGAGGTAGTAAGAGTACTTTAACTTTGCTGAAAATACTGGTTTTTTGTTTAAAAGTGAGATAGTTCTAGAAGTCTAAGCTGCCTTGCTCTTGTACAATGGCTTTCTGAAAGAAGAGCTTTCAATCCAGATAACATCTGAAAGTCCAGGCTTAGATACTGGAAAAATGTTTGCAGTTCAAATGCTGCTGACAAACCTTCACAAGTGCAATATCTGCCAGTTGCTGACCTCTGTGTGAAACACATCCAGTGTAGGAAAGTTATTTGTGTACAAATGGACACTCATCAGTTGAGCATTTGGTCAGACTACAGGTTAGTTGGGGTTGTGATGTTTTCAATTCAAATATTGGAGGAGGAAAATAGTGGTGTGGTTCCAAGCTGGGCAGGAACCTGGACATCAGGCACACATTTATGTCGGAAACCAGAGAGTGACCCTAGCAGGATCCATCTAGGACACTGGGAGGCAACTTCAGCAGGAGTGGATGCCGTGGTTCCTGAGCCTCGTGCTGAGTGTTGCTGTGAGAGTGCAGGAGGAGCAGCAGATGGAGCCATTGCCTTTAGGATGGCTCTGTCTGCAGTTACATCCAAAAGGAAGAGAGAAACAGGGCTGGAAGTGCTCTTGTGGCACATTTAATTGCTCTGCAGTTACCAAATCTGATGTGTCAGGTTTATCTTCTGTTTTTTTTCTCTGTAGTGCTATCATTGAGCACACCAACAGAGTGATTTTCTTAGAAGATGATGACATTGCAGCTGTAACGGATGGGAAGCTCTCCATTCACCGTCTGGAGCGTTCAGCTAGTGATGATCCTTCCCGGGCCATTCAGACCTTGCAGATGGAATTGCAGCAAATCATGAAGGGTGGGTTGAAACATCTGTAAATGAGTATCATCAAAGATGGATAGTTACTGTTTGTGTAGTGGATGAGGCAGAAAACTGCTGATTTGTTGTGACAATTACCTTTTATTCAGGCTGTTTGTACTGGGAACTGTCAATTCCAAGTTTTGTGACCAAGAGAAAATGGGACCCTATCCATTTTAGCTTTGGAAAAATCATAGATAATTCTATTCATTTCAGTATCTAGTGGAAATGTAACTAATATTAACTAATGTTAACATGTTGTAGTTGGCAAAGTTTGACTGTAAATTGAAAATTGAAGGGGAACACAGATGTTTCCTTACAAAGGAATTTATTTACCTTGTCACTATGGGAAATGGAACCAACCAAATAGAGTGACCTCTCCATCCTTCCTTTCTTCTTGCCTATTCTAAACTTTTATTTAGGCTAACACAGTCAAGTTAGTCTTGAAAGTTCTCTTTGTAACTGGAATAGACATAAAATAACAAACCTAAGCATTGCCTTGTCATGTTTTTGTAAACAGGTAACTTCAGTGCCTTCATGCAAAAGGAAATTTTTGAACAACCAGAATCAGTTGTCAATACAATGAGAGGCAGGGTGAATTTTGAGAGCAGCACAGGTAATGGAGAACAGCCCTTCAAACTGCAGTTTGAAATTTTTAAATATGCTATCTAGAAAATGAAAAACACCACTGATAAATGTGTATTTACTTGTTTGCAGTTCTGCTGGGAGGGCTGAAGGATCATTTGAAAGAAATCAGAAGATGCCGAAGACTGATCATTATTGGCTGTGGAACCAGTTACCATGCTGCAGTGGCTGTATGTTCCCAGCCTTGGCTGAAATAATAGCTTAATTGCTGGGGTTTCAGACAACAGCTTTTCATCAGCTTTTTCTTCTGTCTCAGACTTTTGTCTTTCATTGAGGGGGTCTCACCCTTTTATTTAGCTTTTCTTAGTGCAACATTCTTTATTAATGCTCCAATGCCATTAATTACCATGCTAGAAGTTCATGTTTTCCACCCTGGTGTTTAAAGCTCTGGTGAGCTGTAATTACCAGCTTTTCTAATAAGAATTCATTTAGATTCTCTCTGACTTGTAAGATGTCCAAATGTTAGTGGGTGGCAACATTAACAAATACAGTGTTCTGCTTTAATACAGACTCGACAAGTCCTGGAAGAATTAACTGAATTACCAGTGATGGTGGAACTTGCCAGTGACTTCCTGGATAGAAACACACCTGTATTCAGGGATGATGTGTGCTTCTTTATAAGCCAGTCAGGTGAGCTGCATGTGCTGTTGAATGAGTACTCTTTAAGATTGCTTTCTATTTTGCTTTGCATCATGTAAGTGTAGGTACAGTTATTTAAAACACACTTGTGTAGCATTTGATGCTTTTCAGGAATAATTATTATCCTCTGCCAACCTGAAGTCAAGGTGTGAATGTTTTCCAGGTGAAACTGCAGATACACTTATGGCCTTGAGGTATTGTAAAGAACGCCGTGCTCTGACAGTTGGCATCACAAACACGGTTGGAAGTTCAATATCCAGGGAGACTGACTGTGGTGTACACATCAATGCAGGGCCTGAGATAGGTGTGGCAAGCACGAAGGTAATGGCTGTTCAGTGTTTGACTTTCACCCTTCAGCCCTGTGGAATACAATTCAGATTTTAATTGCAGCACTCAGATCATATTCACCCTCCACAGAATTAGCTGCTAAATGTTTTTGTTTTGTCTGCAGGCTTATACCAGCCAATTTGTGTCTCTTGTAATGTTTGGCCTAATGATGTCTGAAGACAGAATTTCCTTGCAGAAAAGAAGACAGGAAATCATTAGTGGACTAAAATCATTGCCAGGTATATTGATATTTTGGGTTTGAGGAGGCATAGGGGATGTTGGCAGTTTAAAATACTACTCAGGGATATTTCTTTCTCATTTAAGTTTCACTCTCACCCTCATCCTGAAAGGCAGACAATATGAGAAGAATGGACTGGTTGTTTCTGCACTATTTGCCAATTTTACAAGTGCCCTTCCAAGAAACTTGGCAGGAAGATTGGAATTTTCATGGGTTGGGTTTTCTAATTACAATAAGGTAGTTTTGTATGAGAAATAGTACTTCATCTCCTAAATTCATTGTTTGAAATTTTAAAAGCTTCCTATTTTAAATCAGGGTAGATAAAAGGAAACTAATTCAAGGTGACTTTTAAATGGATGTTTACGACTGCCTTTAGAAATTCAAATGAGATGCATGAGCACTGCTTAAACCAATAGTTGCTTTAAATTTATTACTGTAAGTAAGGCTGGAGAAAATATCCTTAAACTCCAGTCAAAGTTGCCAAGTTAGTGGCTGAATTGTATTAAGTATATTTATTCTATTAGATAATTAGAACATTCTGCTACAAGTGAACTATTTTTTCCTGTTTAAAAGAAATTGATTTTTTTTCTGTGCCTCAATAGAAATGATTAAAGAAGTGTTGTCCTTGGATGAGAAGATACATGATTTGGCTCTTGAACTGTACAAACAAAGATCATTGCTGGTTATGGGTCGTGGGTATAATTATGCCACTTGTCTGGAAGGAGCTTTGGTAGGAACTTCTTAATATTGTTTAATATTACTTAAAATGAGATTTCTTCATTTCTGCAAGATAGTTTATTTATAGTATTTCATTATAATTTTATTCTGCTGAAGTAGAACTGCTGTCTATAGGAACATTTAATTAAACATGTACATATGGTGAATCTGGATATGATATCAGTTTCCTGTTTCTTTCACATAATAAACACAGTATTTAATGAGTCTATTTAAAAACAAGAAACTAAGAATTTAAGTTGCTGACCCATTTGAAAACAACATCAGAAAAATACAATGTACTGATGTCGAGAAGAGATGCTTATGCAGGAGAGTCATGAATTATGTTATGAATGTTGTGGTAAAATGGACACATATCCATCTCTCAGAGGACTTTGGTGTGTTAGACTGCAGTAGCCAAGGTTGTGCTGGGTGTTTGGTTCCTAAAGTTCCTGTTGGTTACTCCATGTGCATGGGCAAGATCTGCCATGCCTGTTAGAAATCCCAGCAGCCACCCATGTGTTTTCACTAATACTTGATACTGGGTACATGTATTTAAGTGGCAGAGGTACAGCCTTGGTGTTTTGCTTCTTGTGGCTGTTGTTTTTTTAGGTGATTTAGTACTAACCTGAGGCATTTCCTATTTTTTAGAAAATAAAAGAAATCACCTATATGCACTCAGAAGGTATCCTGGCTGGTGAGCTGAAACATGGGCCCTTAGCCCTAATAGATAAACAAATGCCTGTTATCATGGTGATCATGAAGGATCCTTGTTTCACCAAGTGCCAGAATGCTCTGCAACAGGTCACTGCTCGGCAGGTACAGTGTTTAACTGATTAACTCATTAACTTCTACTGTGTCATAGGAAAAGAGATTGTGCACACTGCCTTGCTGCTGACTGTGCACCTGGAAAGGGATGCACTGCTGATTATTGTTAATTATGAAGTTATAAATAAGATGCTACATCTGCATTGCAGGTTGTTATTACAGGTTAACATCAGCAGTGAAAACTGCTTTCATATGGCTTACTTGTTTGTTTTGGGGGTTTTCTGTTTTGAAGCAAATGGAATAATGTTAAAACTCTACAGGGTGAAAACATTAAAATCGTACAATATAGTGAAAGTCAAGAGCCATTACGCAAGACTGGCTTTGCCTTTGTTAGCTACTTGAGCTCTCTAAACACATACAGGCATGCTGTGAACAATATTTCAAAGCAGTTCTAGGCTAGCTCTTCACTTAACAATGCAAAATTTTATTTTCAGGGTCGTCCAATCATTCTGTGCTCTAAAGAAGACACTGAAAGCTCAAAATTTGCCTACAAAACCATTGAGCTGCCTCATACAGTTGACTGCCTTCAAGGAGTGTTGAGTGTCATTCCTCTACAGTTGCTTTCATTCCACCTGGCTGTTCTCAGAGGATATGATGTAAGTGTTTTCTATATTTAACACTCCTTTTAGTGCAATTTTGAACTTCCTCCTACCAGTGTAAAGTGAGAGACCCAGTTATATGGGAAATCTAAGATTCACTAGCTATGAAAATAGCTAATGAATCTGATAGTGAGTGTGATTATAGAGGTGGCATTTCAGTGCCAATTCTTCAGTTTTGTATTTTTTAATTAGTATCCTTCTAAAAAATGATAAAGCTCTTTTGCTTAGTTTGATTAGTTAAGAGTGCAAATGGGACTTTTTCAGAGGACCTAATCTTCAAATGTGATATTGTACTTTAACTTAAAATAGGTCAGTGCTTTGTGCAGCTTGGTTTGTTGATGTGTCAATGTGTCAGTTTGATAATGATGACTGCTTTGGAAAGGTACTCTGTGCAAAACAAATATGTATTTGCTAGGAAGAAGCACAGATTCATTCAACTGCAAGTCATTATCTGCAGATCTATAGCCTGTTGTGTGTGTTAATGTGTCTAGAATAAAGCAGAACTCATTAGGAAGTCTGAAAAAGCACACTAAATGAACTGTCAAATGCAGAATGTCAGTGCTTCTCTGTTATACTAAAAAAGCCTGTCTCTTCATTCTAGGTGGACTTTCCAAGAAATTTGGCCAAATCTGTTACTGTAGAATAACAGCCAAGAACAGCTGATGTCTTTGTCACCAGACCTCTGAGCTATACTTGTAGAATGTGCTGTTCTGAATTGATAGGTAAATGTTAATTCTGAAGAGAATGACAGTGCTAACTGGAAAGTGTCAGAAGGATTTATCTTGCAGCTTTAAAAGCTTTTGATGTGCCTTGTACCCAAGTGCTTTTGCTCACATCAAATACTCCTCTAAGTCCTGAAATTGCCAAAGATAAAAATTGTTTACACATGGTATAATGAATGAACTTTTTTACTGTGCAATATATATATATAGCTCTCTCCAGAGTAACTGTGAACATTTTTTTTAGCCTACACTACATAATTAGTTTCAAAGATATAGTATTTATAAGTACAATTTGTATAGCTTTTTTAAATTATTTTTTAGTACATTGCTTATCTGTAACGTTGTTAATGCTCAGAATGTAAATACTGAGCATGTTGATACTTCTGTACAGTTGTTAGGGATTTTCCTTCTTCAGCCTCAAACTGGAAATTTGTTGTCCCCTCTTCTTTCACAGCTTCCCTTCCCCCACTGCATCTATATTTCATATTTAATCACACATTTGCAAAGTTCTTCTGTGGCTGTAACTTCCCAGATATGTTTTAAATTTCTGCTTCTTTCAACTGTTTTGAAAAGCCAGAATGACATTTGTTTTGTATGCCACCCCAGCTCTTATTTGCATAACATGTATAGTGCAAACAGAATAAGGGAACTGGATGTCTTTCAAGTGATATTTTTGTTTGAAGAGGGTACAATGAAATGATAATGCAATTAAAAGATTATATAATTCTTCTTATTTTGTGGTTTGGTTTTTTTGTATGTGTGTGCTTGGGTTTTTATTTGTTTCCTTGTTTTTGGTTTTTCTTAACTTGATGATTCTATCTCAGGTCTGGAGATAGTTGTGTTTTAGTCAGTACCATATACTTTGCAAAAGCACACTTTGCTAGTTGTGAACCTGCTTGCAGCAGGGGAGCACCTATAAACCTGCAAAAAAACAAGGTAGATACACACAAGAAGTTCTCAGCTCATTTCTTTGGTTTTTATTTCCAAATGGCCAGAAATCAAAGTATTTAATTTTTCTGCATTTTATTAACTAAATGCTTCACTAGTGCAGTTTTCTTTATGGTACTCCTCTGCAGGCTTGGTTCTAAACGGAGGTGTTTGAATGTTTACTTGGGTTATGAGTTTGAAAGTGTTTCACCAGATTGTTAGAACAGGAGCTACTCACTGGAAACTGCCCTAGTACTTTTTATAACCACAAAATAGAACCAAAATCATAACGAAAAATATAGGGCTAATCTGACCTAAATGCCAAGAGTACGTAACTCTGCATCTTAACATGATTTGTTAAGTGTTAAAAAGGCTTCTTTTACTCTCTGTCTAGAATTAGTATTCTCTTCATATTAAAAAGTGGAACTATCAAAGCATAGTGATGTCATCTAGTCTATATGTGACATTAAATTGATTTGTTAAAAAAATTACAGGTGCGTTTTTCTCAAATCACATAGAAGAACAGAAATCACAGAAATGAAAGCTCTCATCAGTCCTAGCAGAGGTGGAAAATTGAGTTTATTTTTAGGCAGCACCTGTTTTAAAAACAAGCAGTCCTTGTGTCAAGGCAGGGGGGGTATGCAATGGATAGAACGCTTATGATTTTTGAGTAGAGTTGAAAATAGCTTGGCGGGGGGAAATAAATCCCTTCCCCTCAGCCTCCCTGTGGGAAAGCTGTGGGCAGTCTGTGCTGCAGGGCTGTGGCAGCAGCAGCGGCTCAGGGCGTGCTGTGGTTCTGTGGTTGCTGTGACGTGTGCCAGGCTCTCACCATGTGATGTCATCGCCCCTGTGGTGGCTTCTTGTCCAGGCCGGGTGTTTGCGTCACCGCGGGCTTCTCCCGGCCCGCTGGACCTGTGAGGAGCCGGCAAGCAGGATTGGTGCCACAGCCGGCCGTGACGTGGGACTGCTGGGGGGTGACATCATGACTGTCGTAACAGTCTGACGTCAGGCAATGACATAATTCCCGCGACAGCCTGACGTCATGCAATGGCATAATGAGTATCGTGACATACTGACGTCACACGACAACACTCGGGGGCGGGGGCCGAACTGCCCCGTCACTGCGGGCCTTCGGCGCCCTCACTTATATAGCGGCCAGCAGGTCCCGCCCCCAAACTCTATTGGCTGAGCTCCTCCACGGGGGACTGCGATTGGTCGCTGCAGCTGTCAGTCAGGGGTGGCGCCGTGCGGAGCACCGGGAGGCCATTGTGGCTGGGGCAGCGGGAGGCGGCGGCTGGGGCCGGTCCCGCCGCGTCCGACCCAGGTGAGGGGGCGGCCGCGAGGAGTGTGCTGAGGCGGCGGGGCTGCAGCTGGGGCGGGACGAGCCCTGGGCTGGACGGAATCCTCGGCTTGTCCCGCGGCGCGGGCAGAGCTGGGGCGCCCCGCGGGCCGCTGCCCGGGCCCGGCCGCGCCGCAGGGACGAGGGGAGCAGTACGGCGAGGCCCTTCCTCACTCCGGCCGAGCCCCTCGCCCTGCCCGTGCCGCAGTGCCGGCCCCGCGGGAGCCGCCTCTGCTTGTCCTGCTCCTTCTCGCTCCGTGCAGGTGCCCGTGTGTGGCCGGCCCGGGCTCGGCGGCCCCTGGAGCCCGTCCAGGGAGGGGAGCAGGAGCGAGCGCTGCGGGTCCCGCGCCGTGTGGCCGCGGCGAGCCCGGGCTCCCTGGAGCCGAAGCAGTTTCTTAGCAGAAGTTTTAGGAAAGATGTGAGAAGACTCTTTTTTCTCGCTTCTTACATAAACAGCGAAATTGCTTACAGTACATGCAGGTTTAAACTTTTTCTGTCTTCACACTAGTTTGCCCTGACAGAGTTTTGAGGTCATTTTCAGTGTTTGCGTCTGTCTGTAACAGCTGAATGATAATATAACAGGTAGCGGTGAAATCTTCGTTTCGGCAGTAGTCATGTGGGTTGCTTAAAGAAAAAGGTCTACTTTCCATGAGTTTCCCGTTGCAAACTACCTCTGAATTGCTGTAATTCTTCGGCGTTACTCAGCTGGTGCTTTGTTACACTTTCATTCTAAAGGTTGTGAGTAGAGGAGTGAGGTGTAAGTCACTGTGATTTTGTAGTTGGAATTTTACCTTTTGACATATACTGCTGTAAAGATCTTTAAAAAAAACCAAAACCCCTGACACTACTGGATGATAGTCCTTAAAAGGGCACACCCGAATTAGAAGTGCTTTTGCAAAGGTGAATAAGGGAATACGGGGAGATTTTCTGCATGGAATTGCCGTATGTTTTCATAAATAACGTGTGTGTATGTATATATATATATATATTCACTGCTTATGTTGCCAGCAGTAGAATTTGAGCTTAAGACTTAAAAATCAAGCCAAGCTTGTGTTGTTCTTGTGTTTCATTTTCAGTAATAACACTTCTGTAACCAAAACAACCCTGGGAATGTGTTCCCAGTCTGTTTAATAAGCTTTTGACTTGAAGATATCCAGAGTAGAAATCTGGTTAATAATAGGTTGCCATTTTAATAAATATATTTTAAGGAAGTGACTGTTTAATGCAGGATGTATTCTATAGTGCAGTTGCTTTCAGTTTCTTAAGGTTTTTTGCTGGAATTGTGTATAAGACTACCACTGGCAGGTTTGCACTGTTAGTTACTTTCTAGTAGGAGAATAACAGGTAAGTATTAAGAACCTTCCTTGACAGATATACTTCTTACTTGCACAACCAGAAATCTATTTTTATTTGGGGACTCTTGCCCCCAGAATGGATTGCCTGAAGTCCTGTGAACAGCTACAGTCCCATGGCACCTAATTTTACAATAATGTGTATGTCTGAAGTAATTTATGTCCTGATGCATTCAAGCAACTTGAAGCCCGAGTGAAATCAAGACTCATGGAGAAGTGCTTTGCACAGAGAATTGCAGATGTGTTGGAATACATAAAACTTGTGTGTTCTGATGCCCCATTTCTCTCTTTGGGGCTTTTCTGAAGAACTTATCCTCATCTCCCAGTGATTTTTGACAGGTGGCTTTGTGCAGACAGTGATTCTTAGAGAGGGAGGGATTTCAGGATCAGGATTTTGTTTTCCCATATTTCTTTATCCCTGTTACAGAAAAGTAACAGTTCATGAACTCCTGAAGAGGTGCAGCATCATTCTTGTGTAGCTAACAAGTTGATATCCTGTAAGTGGATACCCAGTTTATGCAAAATCTGTACTTTTTTGGTTTTGTCTCTTAAGTCCTTGCAGAGGGAGTATCTTGACCTTCCAGCTGTGCATTTCTTACAGTATTGAAGATTCATTGAAAATACCATAGCTGCTAAGGAGCTGTTCATCAAAACACTTGGTACCTCAGATTGCATAGCTTTGGACTAATGAAAAGGGTTGGAAGGAAGAGTGGGATGTACTAGGAAAGTCGTGAAGCTGTCCTTGAGGCATTCTTTGGTCTCATGTTAGTGCTAGCTGGCTGTGGAGCTGCATCTGACTGCCTCTAATATTATTGTGTTGGAGATACAGTTTTCTTCTTTCTGTGACAGAGGCAGCAAGTTGGTAGCCCACATTTTCTCTTTGCTAATCCTTTCTCCTCTGCTCTTTTTTCTAAAGCTTCTAAGAGGAAATGTCAGGTAAACTGACTGTGTAAATTGCTGCTGGAGATGACCCAGTTGAATGTCTGCCTCTTAAAATGCTGCATAGATTTTGAGAAACTAGAAGGTAGAAGGGACTCTAGAAATTTATTGAGAATCTCTTAAGACTGTTATAGTTTGGTTTAAACTCAGTCTTTTCTAGGGCTTGGAGGTCTTCCACCTGTTTTACTGCAGATTCCTTGAGCTCATCTGCTGACTTAAAACATGGAAAAGATGCTGCTCCCTCCTATGTGCACTGAGGAAGAGAGAAATCCAAATCCTAATTCTTGAAGTGACCAAAAGTTATTTGTGTGGCTTTGTGCCCTTCTAGGGTGGGTGTCCATGTTGCTCTTGAGGCTTTTCTGTTTTGCATTGGCTTACAGATACTCGGTGGGGCCAGTGAGGAGAGAGACGAGCTGTTCTTTCTGTAACCAAAGCAGACAGCACAGAGCACAGCTGCTCTGGGGGAAGGGCTGCTTGCATTTCCTGGTTTAAGGAACAAGTTTCAAGTGATTTGCCTGTGCAAATCACTCTGAGCTCTAATGGCACTATCTGTCATAGTGAATGCAAAATTATAAAGGGGAGAATTTGTTGTAGAGCTTTTCAGTAATTACTGAGGTAATTTTCTTGTAAGGTTTGGAAGAGGGATGGACACCCAGGGAAACTGTTGGTCTGTGCTCTTGTTACTGTAGACCTTCAGAGCTAAAGAGGCTGAGTCCATTATTGTGCTCTCTGATGTAATTACTTACCTCTAATTCATTCTTGACAGATGAATTTAACTTATTCTCTACTGTGGTGGGAAAGTCTCTTCTAAACTCAAGCACAAAAGTCTTACTCTGTAGTACTATAGGGACACTGACTGATAGTGTAGGGTATTGTGGTGTGTATAAAACGGGAAGGAGAATGTGGTGCAATAGGTCTGGATCAGGGAAGGATTGCCTGGCAGAGTTGAGAAGGCAGAGCCCTCCTTGAAATTTCCTATGAATAAGGCTGAAGGGGATGTTGGAGAAATTGCAGCAGCCACAGGTGTTTGGGGGGCAGTTTGTTTTAAACTTGTTTTGCTGTTTTAATCAAATCTGTAAAAAACCCTGCTTCGTTCTGTCCATGAACTTAGTGGATGTCTATTGTCACAGACATCACTAAGTTTGAATAACATAATTTTTGATTTTTTTTACAGAAATTAGTACAGTCCTAGCACATAGCAGTAGTTTGAAGTTATGGAGTAGCCTTCAAGGAGTGAAGAGTTGTATTTGCGTGGTTTTGTTTTTACAGTTGTTTACTTAGATGCTTTTTTGTTTGAGAAATTAGAGTAGGAACATGCATTCCCTTAAATCTGTGAAAGCTGTAATTGCTGTCTGTCTGCAAGTATTTTTCATTAGCAGTGGTAATGCACAAAACTGAAAGAATGTTTGTTTAATGGTGTGCTGTTGAAAAATTCATATGTATTAAAATATGTATCATATTTCCCATCTCGTCTGCCTGAAATTAGTGAGATATTGAACATCTGTTTTCTTTCTTTTTTTTTTAAGATCTTGAAAACTTTGCCAGGTCCCTGAGAGAGAAAACTACATGACACTACACCATGACTGACAGTAAATGTGATAGTCAGTTTTACAGTGTTCAAGTTGCAGATTCAACATTCACTGTGCTAAAACGTTACCAGCAATTGAAGCCCATAGGATCAGGGGCACAGGGCATTGTTTGGTAAGTAATAAATACTTTATTTAAATATGAAAAGGTATAAATAGAAAGCAAAATTTGCATGTATTTCTGATAGAGGTACCAGAACATAAAACACTGATAATAAATTCTCTTGTTACAGGGTTATGGACTAAATAAATTCTAAACCAATTGCTTGCTATGGTTCTTGTGCAAGCCTATTTATTTTGTTCTGTTTTTAGGGAAAATTAATATTTGAATAATTGCATAAATTAGAATAGTCAACAGATTTCTTCCTTTCTCATTAACCACTTTATTTCTGTTTCTAGTTCTCCCATTGCCCTTGTAGTTGTGATATTGCAGTGTGAGGTATGAGAATGGTGAGAGATTCTGGGTTTTACTCGTTTCTTCATCCTGGCCCCCTTTCTTCCCCCTCTTTTATTCCCAATCACTCCTGTCCATTTCTAGGAGCCATCAATGCAGTGCCTTGCCATTAACTGGCAGGATGAGGCAAATCAGTGTCATTGTCACTCCATGGATTAACCAGAAAGGGATGCTGTGTGAGGGGCTGGGCTGGCCAGCTCTCCCTTGGTGTGTCACCCCAGCTTTGTGTCCAGCCTCCACTGGCCCAGGACGTGGGAGTCCTTAGGCTGATCCTGAACCTTAGTCTCTTGTATGGCACCACACCTCTGGGCCAGCTAAAGGTAAACACTTTCAAATGTTCTTTAGACTGCAGCAATCCATTCTGCACTTAGTGCCAGCCTGTATTTTGCTGGGCAAAACTTACTTGGTAACAGCAGAAATGTTTATTGATGTGGGTTTTCATTCCATAAACAGGGGAGCAAATAGATGTACTCTAGAATTCTGTGATATTAGCTTAATCACAACACATGGTGGGCTGTTAGTGCTCTGAATCCAGCCTGCAGTTTGTCTTCATCTGTAAAATCTGCAGAATAAGTGTGATGACTCATATACTGTGAACAGCTCCTTAACAGCAACTGCCCATGTCTTGGCTTTTTCATAACCATAGGTTCCATAACTAGGGAAAGAGTGCATTTCTGTGAGAGTATGCCTTTATTTTAAAATTTTTTGCTACCTCTCTTGCCCTGTTGATAGGTGATAAACTATCCAAATGAGAACACCATATTTCATTCTTCAGTGAGTTATGAGGGGATCCTAGATGTTGGTCATTAGGATTTGGAAAAGGTTTAGTATAGTACTGACATTTTCCAGGTGTTGATGTTCTCAGAGTTATGCTTGGTTTAGATGGCGTGCAGGAATTCAGGGTGCTTGAAAGCGTTTCTCCTTTCATTAGAAGCAGAGCATTTTTAAGCTAAATTTCTTTGACTGGATCTCTGCTTCAGGATGAAATGCAGATAGTGTTAAGGTCAACATGTTGGGAGAAAGAAGATATTATTTGATTTATTGACTTGTTTTGAAACTACTTGATTTATGGAACAACAGAGTGAAACAGTGCATGAATTTTCACCTTCCTGTGAAATAGCTCAAGTCAGACGAGGTGCAACATCTTCAATTCTCCTAAAATCTTTATGCAAGGGAAAGATACACAAAACTGGGAAGTAAAATGTGGAGAACTCAGTGTAAGATGAGTACAATCCTGCTATGTCGGCTGAAAAAATTTTCAAGTCATTAGGGTAACATGCAGATGTGATGGGTTTTTTATTAGCCTGTTTTTAATATAAAAATATAGGAAAAGTTTTTCTGGAGTTTTCTGTCAGGATTTCATTTCTTCTATGAGAAATTTTTAATACCACCTCTGCCACTTTATCTAGGAGAGGTCTAAATTGGTGCTTTTTTTCTCATGATGTTAATGAGAAACTCCATTGGTATTGCTCCATGTAGTCTTATCTTTGATATTAAAATGTAGGAAAATAAGGAGTTTTAAAAATATATTCTTAGGAAAAATGGTAAATAAGAGCCTGAGGAAGCTGAAAAAGTAACTCAGTTGTTAGGTAGAGGATATTTCTAGCTCACACTGAGCACAGGCTAGGAGAGAAACTGGATATACCTTTTGTATTTTATGTACAAAGCACACATATTTAACCTACTGCACTTCTTTGTTCCTAAGTATTAATACATCAGAAGTCTGGTAATTATTTTGGACTGAATCAAAATAACTTTTGTCTTTAACTTCCTGACGTCTTTTTTTTCTTCCTTTCTTGTCTTTGATTTCCTAAATTTTCTAGTCACTCTCCAAAATAAGAGGTTCAGGTGGAGTTCTTCATATGTGCTTAGACTGAGGCTTGTCATACGTCAGATTTGTCAGGTCACAGACGGACACTTCCCCTAAAATTATTCCTCTATCTGCTGCTGTCTTGTGGTTTACAGCTAGTTCATGCAGACCCTATTGGTTACTGATTTGATACTAATTCACAGGTATAATCATTAACATCTGTAAGTCATTGAACATTAAAGGCATTAACATATAAAACTTATTTTATGTGTAACGTGTTTTGGGTGAATACTGAAGTATCAGTGCTTTCGTGTTTGGGGAGGAAAATAATTTCTCCAATTGTCTGGCCAATTGCTTTCCTCCTACTCTGTGTTTCCTTTTGCACGGGCATAAAGGCTTTAAATCAGAGACTGATCATAACATTCAGTAGTGACTTGTGCATTTCACAGAACTAAGCTGAAATAAATGCTAGCAAGTCTTTAGGGTAAGTGACACGGTTCAGATTGAGAGGCATGTCCCAAGAAAACACATCTCTTGCTTTGTGGTGGTGTTGGCTTTTTTCCAGAAGGGACAATACTGACTTTATGCTGGGAAATTTGGTATAATTTGAATATTGTTGGTCTTACAGGGAAGCTGTACTTTTGGTTAGAGAACTGTAGTGTGGTGGCCCTTTTAAAGTCTGGTGTCATATATAACTTGATGAGACGAAAGGAGCTCACAAAGAGCTTAAATGTGCGTGGAAAAAGTGTGAATGAGAATTCTTTCCTACCCTATGAAAATAACATTAAATGGAAACAGGGTGATGTGGGAATCCTTATTTAAAACTGACACTGTTTAAAGACTTGAATTCCTGAATAGCATGTGCTAGGAATTCACATATATTTTGCCAAATAGTCTGTGTTACTAATGAAGGCTATTCCCACTTTAGTCTTGTTTTGTTTATACAGATACTTTAACTTTAGATTCTTAGAGTTTTAAAGCAAGTTTAAACTTTGACCTCAAACTGCAGAAGAAAGGAACAAACACAAGTGAAAAACGAGGTAAATTTAATGGTCATGGTCACTTCTAAACTCTTGTATTCCTCCTGTCAGTCTGAGTTTTCCTTATTTCTCAATTTAGTGCATTTTTTTCCACCCAGAAGCCGATGATGAATGTAATTTTCTGCTAGGCACGACATTTTTTTATCATTGCAAACTATCCGTGTTCAGGAGAATATTGATCCCTGCAGAAGGGATCATGGAGACACCATTGTGACTCTCCTTTAGCAAAGAGAAATTTCTATTGCAAATAAATGCTTGTCAGTCAGCAAAAGTGCTCAGAAATATTCCAGATATACAGATTAGGCAGCTGCAATGCCTTTGGATTTTAAACAAGCCTAAAATATTTTTAGATCTTGCAGTTTTGGGTGTGAGTCTTGAGTCAGCAGTTCCAGTCTAAAGACAAAAAGGAGAGCAGTAAGACCTCTGATGAATGTCATTGCATCTGTTTGAGTTACTTGTTTATATTAAAGGTTGTGTAGTTTTTAAAGGATGTTTCTTTTCTGAATTAAAATTAGGTTGAGTACCAACAAGTTAGTGGATTTATTTTGTCCTAAATCCTGATTTCTTTCATTCCTCACTTCTGCCTCCCTTTTGACCCCTCCTCTCCCTCAAACAGACTTCAACTTGTTTGTCTTTGAACACTTGTAGTGCTGCATTTGATACAGTGCTTGGAATCAATGTTGCTGTGAAGAAGCTGAGTCGTCCTTTTCAGAACCAAACCCACGCCAAAAGGGCCTACAGAGAGCTCGTTCTTCTAAAGTGCGTCAATCACAAAAATGTGAGTTGGGCTTTGTGTTTCTCTCATTACTCTTGAGTTATCAAAAAAGCTTAGGATTTGCTCTCTCACTTGCTGTTAATAACCATAGGAATGGAAATAGTGACAGGCTGGAAAGATTTTCTGTGGGCAGTGCAGTTCTCCACAATGTATGGCTCAGTTTTTGAGTGAACTGCTGGAAGTCAGAAGTAGCAAGGGGAGGAGGTTTTTGCTGTGTTGTTGGTACAGGGTTGCCATCAGTGTCAGCATTAGACACCAGGCCTTGCTTTGTTGCATTTGCCCTTTTTAAGCCATGTGTAGCAAAGCCTGCTTGGCACTGGGATGTTTTGTGGGTTTGCCCGTTGTAACTTCTCTGTATTTAAATCTTCTGAGCTTAGGCAAGGTTTTTATTAAATACAGTGTTTAACAGGGCTGCAGTACTGTCTACAAAAGTAAAATGCTATAGACAATACTTGTGGATTTTGAAATCTTTAAACTCTGTAAAGTGAACTTTGATGTCAATACTTCATTGTTCGAATGCAAGAATATCAGTTTTATGTGACTGCTGTGTGCTGGTACTAACATGAACTAGAAACATTGCTGGTCACTGAAGTTATGCAGTCATCTCAAACTTCCTGCAGTCAGTTAGCCTTTCAGGGTTACTTTTTAAGTAAGCTTTTGGCAAGGCCCGGATGTAGCAGAATAAAAGCAAGGTAGTTATTAAAGATGGCAGTACAGCAATTTTAGCAGCTCTGGAAATAGTGCATCATAATCTAAGTTTAATGGGATGGCATGGGGCACCTCTGTGCACGTGGTGTTGGACAGCCTTGGTTAAAATTCCTTGCACGGCATGTGATTTAAAATAAGAGATTATTATTTATAGGGGAAAATGGGATATATTTCAGATGGCGAGGTGGGAGCTAGAAGGTGTCATATAACTTCAAAAAAAAAAAAGAAAGTGATTTTTGTCCTGTCTTGGTTCCCTTGGCACACATGCTGCAGTTTGAAACTATTTCTGAATTGGCAGTTTTTCAGCATATGTGAATTAAGTGCAGCCAAGTAACATTGAAATTGTGCATATAGTAACAGTATGCACTTTATTTTGCAGAGTAACTCCTGCAGTAGTGGAGTTGTATGTCAATTAAAACAGAAGTTTCTTCTAATGTTTGTTTTTATTTTATAGATTATTAGTTTATTAAATGTATTTACACCACAGAAGTCACTAGAAGAATTTCAGGATGTGTAAGTACTAGATTTCTTTTTTTTTTCCATTTTCTCTAACAAATACTGGCCTAAGCCCTAGAGATGGATTTCCAGTATCCTACAGACTTCAGTTTTGAAAGCCAAGAGTAGGTAAAAGCTGAAGTGGACAGTGAAAAAGAGATATTTACCCTTTATTCTGCAATCTACCATACTTGCACATGCATCTGGTTTGTGTGCATGGTCCTTCAGCTCCATGGATCACCTCAGGATAATAACTTGGTCTGAATACCACAAGAGCAGTTTGTTACTTTACCAGTCACATCAGTACAACAGTATATTGGCCTCAATTCCGAACTCAATATATTTCTTTTTTATTCAAACATTATTAATTGGTCTAGAAAGGATTCATGGTTATTTGATTGGTGGGATGTCTCTAGGTTCCAGTGAATGTGCTGGTGTGGTTTATGAATGGGCTGCTTGGGTAAATGAAGGCAGTGTTTGTGTCTGAAGAGGGTAAGTAGATGACAACTGAAAATTATTTTGATTCTTAGCTTTCACTGTGATTATCCTAAATTTATTTTTCACTCTTTCAGTGAAAGAGAGCATTTATGCTGCAATATCTGCAGGCTGCATCAACTTCACTCAGTCTTAGTTTTTCATGATGCATAAAGATAGAATTATTCGCTGTATTACTGTTTATAAAACTAGCGGAATTTTAATATTTGGATAGAATATTAAACAGTTAGTTTTTAATAGTAGGATATTTTGATTAGATAATTTTACTTTGTAACTGTAATTGTACATGGGTGTTTTTTCTCATTGGCTTGTTGACACTTAGGTTAGTGAAGGAGGTGATTTTTCTTAAACACCTCTTATGAGAAGCTTAAACTTCATGTGAAGAGTAAGACTTGAGTTTTCTTAATGCTTTCTTTTTTGTGCTTTAGATATTTGGTTATGGAGCTGATGGATGCAAATTTGTGCCAGGTTATTCATATGGAATTGGATCATGAAAGAATGTCTTATCTTCTTTACCAAATGCTATGTGGGATCAAGCACCTCCACTCAGCTGGTATCATCCACAGAGTAGGTAGTAGTAGATCATTAACAATACTCTTTGTGAACAGTTTTTATGAAACAGGGACGAAGGGAGGGGGTTGCATAAATAAGCACGTACACCAGGGCAGGAAAATGCTGTTGTTAGTAAAGTGAATTTTTGGTTTATCCTGATTGTGGTGGGGGTATGTGGGTATTATTCTGTATGTTAATCCTGTCTTAACTGAAGTAATTTCTTGTTAGGATTTGAAACCCAGCAACATAGTAGTAAAATCAGATTGCACACTAAAAATCCTTGATTTTGGACTGGCAAGAACAGCATGTACTAACTTCATGATGACTCCATATGTAGTAACACGGTATTACAGAGCACCAGAGGTTATCCTGGGAATGGGATATAAAGAGAATGGTAAGTTGCTGGAGTAATGCTTTAAATCTTCTGTCTAAAGTATGTCTCTCTTGCAACATAACTACTTTAAGAAGAGGAGGGAGGACTGTTTTCCCCCTGTCAAGTTTGTTGTCTAAGTATTCTAACTGTGGTATTAGAAATTAAAATTATTACAGTGTAATTTTTTTTTTGAGAGTATAATAAGCTTCTGTTCTGTGTGCTTTTCTCCATTTAACATTAACTGGTCCCTTTCCCCTGCTATAGTTATATCTTGTCATATATTCATCTATTATCTTTTGGCTGTGTTTTTTTAGTCTCAAAGAAACTGACCCTGGCATTAAAAAAACCAAAAACCAGAAGATGAATATATAAAAAATTAAGCTTTTAATCACTGTAATTTTACTATGAAACTACTTCTTTTGACAGTGTGTCCCCTTTTTCTCTCTGATTATTAAAATATGCTGCAGATCCCATAAACCATGTCTTAAATTCTCTTAAGTCCGCATAGTGCTCAAAGAGGCTGGGTGTAATATTATTAAAACCAACACAGCTGTAATATATAAAACATTCAGCCAACAAAATTGCTGCCAAGGAAATTGTCCTTGCATTATTGGGGGTTTACCTGCTGATTTTTACAAGCACTGGACTTGTATGCTCGTTGCTTTATCACAGGGGCTTGTGGATGCCATGGTTTTGTGTATCTGTAATTCTGGCTGTGTAAACAAGGGATGTGTGGGACCTTGCTGGGCCCTTGATAACGATAGAAACACTTTATTTAGTGCAGAAGGCAGCTGCTTGTACAGCAAGTGCTGATGTGGATCAGAACTTCAGCAGAAATCATTCTGGTTGGGAAAAAGAAAGTTATCTGCAGAACTGTGGGAATACAGTGTGAGCTTTCAAATAAATAATTGTGGTATTTAAAAAAAAATCTCTTTAATCTTTTGTCCTTGTTGCACCTAACATATGGTAGTGGATATCTGGTCTGTTGGGTGCATTATGGCAGAAATGGTCCTCCATAAAGTCCTGTTCCCAGGAAGAGATTGTATCCTTCTTCATGGTCATTTCACAAGTGTAAACACTGGCTATGTTTTACAAAATACAAAATTCAGGAACAGTCGGTGTTGATATGATTGAAAATTCATGTGAGCAGTTTGGTTTTCCACATTGTCGTGTTTTACTGTAGATGCAGATGGTTTTGTTTGTTTTCCTCACATTTGTTCATGATACTTCATAATTTGATCATTTCATTTTTATTTTCAGTTGATATCTGGTCAGTTGGGTGCATCATGGGAGAATTGGTGAAAGGTTGTGTGATATTCCAAGGCACTGATCGTATCCTTCCCTAGTCATCCTTGATCCCATTCCACTTCCAACAGAAACACAATTATTTAGATCTGTATAAAAGCATAAACAATATTTTCAATAATATGTCTTACTAGATCCACTGTAGTCTTTGAAATTAGTGTCATTAACCAAATTGTTGAGCTTTCCCTTTTATTTTCTTAGTAGACTACATTTCATGTAATTTATAGTGGTTGAACCAATGAGTTACAAGCTTCAGATTTTGTAGTTTAAAAGACAGGTACTGCTAGGTTTGAAAAATAGAAAATAACTGCTTTTTTACTCTTGTTCTTTGTAGATAAGTGTTTTAAGCAAAAGCCTACGAAGCTGGTTCTTAACTATGCATGGATTTTGCTTATGATTTGTTTGAATAGTAGACTAATTTTTTTTGTATTGCACAATTTTTTGAGTTTTAGTCAGATTTTTTTCTTGTTTATTAGTGCTTGCTGGGCAAAGGTGACCTAATGGCAAGCACACTGCATGAGATCTTTTTATTATTATTATTATTATTATTATTATTA
>VWYI01046931.1:323891-435858 GCA_013399455.1 Anthoscopus minutus
GCAATCTGTCTGCATAACTCTGCTCCATGTTTTTGAAGTCAATATAATATTTTTGCTCATCAGCAAGGAGCAACCACCACTAAAACATCAGGTGCCTATTCACAGATACTTGTGTATCTTATAGAGGAGGATTTCCAGTTTTAATGCTAAATTTCATGACACTAATCTTCAACAGGTGATCATACATTATGTAATAGTAAAATGATTAAACATTAAATAAGTATTTTTTTTCTACCTTTCTTCCTTTCTATATTTATTATTTTACCTTTTGAAGCCTTCAGACCAACCTAACACAATTCTTCATGGATGTTATGTGTCTTTCACCTGCATGTTGTTAGCATGGGCTATTTTGATTTATTCATGAATAAATGAAGGAAATTTTGTTCGTACTTATTGAATATATGAGTTATTACTTGTGATTCTCTCAGGGTCATTGAAGCTCTACCAGTCTATGATTCAAGGAGTCTCCTCCCCTGATAGGGAAGTGCATAGCTCTGCTTACAGGGATTTTTGCTTCTTATGAGAGTTTCAGTTCTCTTTAATGTGAGATACTGGTGACTGTTCATGTTGTTGAGGCTTTTCCTGAGTAATCACTGTGTGGGTCAGGTTGTCACCTTCAGCTGCTGGATTGTCTGGGCAGGGTGGTTTATGGGCAGTGCTGCTGTGGGTGGCCATGAAGCTTTCCTTTTTTTGATTGTGTTTGGGGTTTCTTTTGTTTGGTTGCTTTTTTAAGTTAAATTTTAAAATGTCTTAGTATTTGGGCATTTAGAGGAGGGAGCCAAGTTCAGCATATTGCCCAGTGCTTGCCCTTGACTATCTTCAGGAAAACCTGCTCTTAGGTTCAGTAATTTATGTTTTCCCAGATGGTGGATGGGAATTTCTGGGATGATTGCAGCAGTGCTCTGTGTGGATTGAGATGCTCTGTGTTGCCAGGGTGATGGATGCACAGAACCTGTACCTGACTGTGTGGAGAGGCCTGAGTTACTGCCAGTTACTGTTGGAAATGAGAAATAGAAAAAATTCAGGGATTGTAGGCACCTAAGGTGAAATTGTGGAAAAGCCTGCAGCTGTGTTTTTGATGTTCTTTCTGCCCCTGTGGAGAAGGAAACAGATTGCCTGACCAATGCAAAAAGCATGAGGGGTATTTGTGCTTTCTTGGGAAAAGTCATGCTTTGTTGTGGTTGTAATAAGGACTCTGTTTTCAGCTCCTCTTCTTCCAGAGTCCCAAAAGGCAAATAGACTTGGCATGGATTAAATGCCTGGTTCCTTCTGACCCTGAGGTCTCTAGAATGGGGAGAGTGGCTTTGTGTGAAGGCTGCCAGGTCAGTCACAGAGCTTACTCTGCCTACTTTATACTGAAATCCCAGTTGGGTTTCTGATAAGAGGCTTATTTTAAATCCATCCTATATTGTGAATTTTTTTTTGAACTTTCACCATCTGTAAAGCACTTTGAGATACAGTTTTTTGCCCATTTTTACCTCTAAAGTGGGATGGGATGGGTCATTAAGTTTTCTGCCCTTCCCTGCAGTCTTCTGAGACCTCAATAAACTGGACTCTAAATTTATTATCTGACAACCAGGCTACTGTTACTCAAAAGAAAAGCATCTTCTTGAATCTAGATTGGTGGAGATCTCACACAAATCACTTTCTCAACTGGGAACAAAATTTCCTGATGCATGTTAATTTTCTCTTTGTCTGTGCTTTGTTTTAGCATGACGGTTAACAATGTTCAGTTCTTAATTTTGATTTTAATGCAGCTTTTCCATTGCAATGCATTCAATAAACAAATAAAATTTTCAATCTTTGTGTTAAAAGTCTAGTCTTAGCATGGAGCAGTGACTGTATATATATTCATAATGGTACTCTTGATACAGTAACTGAAATAGAAGTGCTATCATGTTTTTAAAATACATCTTAATTCAAAGTACCGCATATTTGTTGTTTAGTTGCATAGTCTGTCTATGAGAATGGAGAGGCTGAAGTGCTAGATTTAGCTATGAATGTTTGCAAGGTCAGTGGATAGGCTCTGCTGGAGTTACACATTCTTTTTATCACAAAAAACTGGAAAGTGTACATCTAAATTGACTTAAATATCAGGAATATTAATGCAGTATCTCCTGAGTGTGATAAACGAGCTTTGTGTCCCCAGCTGGGCTGGTTCAGAGCAGGCTCTGATGTCTCTGCAATGAGTGTCACCATGGCTGGAGAAAATGCCTTCACTTGAGAGAGGGAGAAGGGACAGTCCTGAAGAAACATGAGGTCCAATTTCAACTTGTGACTTGTAAAAACTATTCTTATAAAATATTTCAATTTTGAATTACAAGAACAGAGTATTCTGTGAGTATTACCATGTTTGATACACTTAAACAAAAGAACCTCCTATAGAACCTTCTGGAATATGGATTTCCTGTTCAGAACTCCTCTGGACCTTTTCTGAAGTTGAAAAAGGAAAAGAAACCAACCCCACCCAAACACCAACCAAAAAAAGCCCCCAACCATCCAACTACATTGCACTTCAGAAGACTCCACAGCAGCCTTTCTTTTCTGACCTTAGAGGTGTCTTGCTATGGATACAACTGCCAAATAAAGCTTCTTTTGGATTCTAGAAAACTATTATAATTAGAAAAAGATACTTAAGCATAATGGATTGTGCAGCATTTCCAGCCTGTTCAGAATACAAAATCTGAGTCTTATTTTTGTGTCAGTGTAGCTTTTTTTGCATGGCAGCTCAGAATACTGCTGATGCTACAGTGCAGTTCATCTTTGTGTCCTCTGTTCAAGTTTCTGTTAAGTTCTCAGATTTTATAAGTGGTATTTTTGTAGAGTGCAGGCTTCAAATTCTTCAGCTGATTTTCCTAAAGATATGGTGCAGATATTGATCAATGGAATAAAGTTATTGAACAATTAGGAACACCATCAGCAGACTTCATGAAGAAACTGCAGCCTACTGTGAGGAATTATGTAGAAAACAGGCCAAAATATCCTGGTATTAAGTTTGAGGAGCTCTTCCCAGACTGGATATTCCCATCAGAATCTGATCGTGACAAGTTAAAAAGTAAGGCGAGTTTTTTCTCTTTTTTTTCCTATGATATTAATTTTAAATGTCAGCAGCACATTTTATTTAAAGCCTAATAAAAATATTTATTGCAGTAGGTGTCAACATTAAAAGCTGCATACCTTCTGTTTCTTTCATTGTAGTTGTTACTAAACTCTTACTCTTCCCCTATCCCGGGATTCTGTTTAATTCTCTTAATTGTAATCCATTGAATAATGTCTGTCAATTAATGTTCTCCAGAAGTAGTATTCTTACTGAGATTATTGCTGATCATCTTTTTTTAAGTGCATACAGCTTGTGTGGGTTATACTGTATATTTAGATAATCGCTGAGAAAATAAAAAAAACCCAAAACCAACAATCCACTTTATTATATTCTGTAGAACAGAAGTGAAATTTTGCAGTGCATGTCCTGTTTTCCCATATTTATTTCCTGAGTCAGGCATTAATCTCTACAGTTCTTTTACATGTGTGTTCTTTTCACCTTTACTTTCTAGCCAGCCAAGCTAGAGATTTATTGTCAAAAATGCTTGTAGTAGATCCAGACAAGAGAATTTCTGTAGATGAAGCCTTACGTCATCCTTATATTACTGTCTGGTATGATCCAGCTGAAGCAGAAGCTGTAAGTTTGCAATTAAAATAAATTTTTAAGATTCCAATTTAATAATTGAGAAATACTTTCAGTTTTAGTCGAGAGCATGCTTTGAACTCATTGGTAGCAGGAGTCAGGAAGCCTTCAGATGAGCATTAGGGGCAGAATCACCTGAAGGACAGCTGCTGGTGGGGAGCTGATATAATTTTAAAAGTGGTTGTTAATACTTCATCTTACTTACAGAAAGAGGTGTCTGTTTGGTGCCAGCCCTGGGCTTTTTGAAACAGGGACTTGCTCTAAGGCCCTGTAAAGCCTTACAATGAATTTAATTTTGGTTGATGCTCTTAAACAGCCTTTCAGTGTAAGGCAGGACTTAAAAGCAGATTCTGGAGTTGTAAAATGGGTGTGTCTTTGAGGTATAGGCAATAAACTGCCAACAATGAAGGTAAAAAATACTAAAAAGGTTGTCATTTTTTGGATTTTTGTTAAGATTGGGTGTGTTAACCTGTTGTAGTAGGCACTATAGAGTTTTATTTTTTCTTTGTAGCCTCCACCTCAAATATATGATGCACAATTGGAAGAAAGAGAACATGCAATTGAAGAATGGAAAGGTAAGGAGTGAGCATGACAAATTACATTTATTGTAGTATCTTGTGTTACTAATGAATGGCTGCAGTGTGTGCTGGATTGTGTAACAGACTGGAACCCACTACTCCAGAGAAGCAGTTCTGCCTGTGGCAACAGGAAAGGGAATCAGTGATGGAAATGTGTGGAGTGAACACATACCTTGGTGTGTGAGTGCTCATATATACATGGAACATTCTGAAATCTGTTCACCAAAATGCTGCAATTTTCTTTTTTCCTTCCCTTTTTGTTCTTAAGTGCTTGTAATTTATATTGTTTTTTCCTTGATAGTTATCTGGAAAAGAAACATACCTCTTCTCAGTGTGCATTATTTAAGCCATATCTCTTGACAATATTTACTAGTACATTTGTTCTAGAAATCTTAAATAGCAGGCGAGACCTTTGGTGTAGTTTATTTTCTCTAATCTCATTGCTTATTTATTGACCAAATAGATTAAACTGTTGATTTAAACAAAAGAATAAACAGCACCGTGGTATTAAAATCAATTCCACCTTACAGTTATAGTCAAAACCATCAAATGGTGAGGCAGTTAAAATTTTAACATCTGCCATCACAGGACCAAGGGTAATAGACATCTTTTATGACTACTTTGAAAGCTTATTGCTTTTGTAAAATAGCTTTATAAATTTCAGATATTGATTCTGGCAGATCTATACATATATTATCCTTAGGGTATGCCTGCACAGGTATGAAGGCTTCAAGTCATCTTTGGTTACTGCATGGTAGAAAAGTAAAATGGATCTTCTAAATGTAATTGAATGCATTTGTAAACATAGTTACTCAGAATTGGAGAGTTCTTAATCTATTTAGGTACATTAAGACTATGGGTACATACTCCACCTTCTGTGATTTAAGTTACAGCTCTGGTTTTTTCTGGGTGTTGATGAGGTATCCTAAGTTGGCCTTGATTAGTAGGTGATGGTTTTCAAACAATATTTTAAGTGTTTAACCTTCTTCAGAATATCCAGACTTGCCTCAATATGCCCATGGAGATGGTTCTTCAAGAATAAATATTTGTGTATAATTTTGTTATCAAAGTCAAATTTCCAGGAAGGTTTACATAAAATCAGACTTTGAATCCAAATCTGATTTTCAATTTTTTTTAAAGTTAATATTAGTACATTGTAGGTATGCATAAAATTTTGGGGTGAGATATTTGCTATTTTTAAGTGGACAGCTATGCTATTTATATGATATGTCAATTTTGGTACAGTCCTAATATCTTTCTGTGATGCTTGAGAAAATCTGTATAATTCTCTTACCATTGCTGTAGGGCTGGGAAGAGGACAAATAAATACCTCTACATTTCTGCTTCCAGACTGACCCTTAATCATTTCTTTGTGCCTTGATACAAATGTGAATTGTATACAAATCCTCTGTGATCTTACAGTGTTTTTTATGTCTCTGTTTTCTTTTGTCCCACTGCTATTTCATAAGAATTAATATACAAAGAAGTTATGGACTGGGAAGAAAGGAGCAAGAATGGTGTGGTAAAAGATCAGCCCTCAGGTTAGTCATTGTTTCAGTAGTTCTGTAAATGTCACATGCAGTGCTGTGAATGAAGAAAACTGCTCAATAATCCAGGTAGGCAAAGCTTTTGTTATTTGGGACTCTTGAGACTGATCTGCCTTTGGAGATCCATGTGCTCTGCTTTTTAATTGTTCTGAACTTGTAGAGAAACTTCACTGGTCTTGCGTGTCCCACACTCTGACCTGCCTTGTCCCTAATGGGCTTGGGCATCAAATAAAATTCTCAGCACCAATTACCTCCCCAGGTGCTCAGGGAACTGTGCTGAGTGTCTGCTCTGAGGCTCAGCATGAACCCCTTTCCTCAGGGTTAAACAGTGCTAGGGCTCCCTCAGGTACTTAATGGTGCTAAGTGCCCATGGTTGAATCCTTGTGTTTGCTGTTGTTCTCACAGCTCGGTAATCAGAATATTGTACTGTCTTTTATTAACTATATCTGTTAGATTTCTTAACACTCAAGTCACTGCTCACACTATGCATTGTCAGGTTTTTTTCCTTTCCTCCACAGAGAGGGAGAAAAATAAAAATCTCTTAAAAGGTCACCTTGGCTTTTGAGTGCTTAGGGCCCTTAGTGCTTGCTTTTCTCCTTTTTTATTAGTTCTTTGGGTTTCTAAGGATTTCTGTGGAGAAAGTGCTGCTCACAGCACAGAAACATTGTTATTTGTGACTGCAATATTGTCTTGCCTCAGATTTTATTATGTTTGGTTTTCTTAGCACAGATGCAGCAGTGAATAGCAACACCAGTCCTTCCCAGTCATCATCTATCAATGACATTTCATCCATGTCAACAGAGCAGACATTGGCCTCAGACACAGACAGCAGCCTGGATGCCTTGACAGGACCCCTGGAAGGATGTCGATGATCAGCCATGATTGCAGACTTGACTTTGGAAAAGAACTCTTGTTTCCATTGGGCCTGAATTGCTTGTAAGTTAATGGAACCAAGTAGAAAAAACTCCATGTTCTGCATGTTCTGCTAAAGTAATGCCTGTTGTTTTTTTTACTCAGTTGTTATGAAATTGCCTGCTTAATGTTGTAGAATGGAAGCAAATCAATGTCTAAAGAACAAAAAACTTAGACACTATTATAGGTTTTTCTTTGTTTCAGCCTATTTCAGGTGAGCAGTTATAATAGACTTTCAGCTGATAACTCCTCTTAAGCAGGTTCATCAATCTCCAGTCCCAGCTGACAGGCTTATGTGACACAGTGCTTGTTTACATTTTAGTACAGTATTGCTCATTAGTAGGTTTTTTGAATGTATAGTCCCTATGAAGTTTGTTTTACCGTGTGACTGTGGCAGTTTGCTTTATTTAATGACCAGAGTGTGTAAGTGTGAGCTCACATGTGGAACGCTCTCAGTGCTGTGTTTAAAAGGCAGTTTTTCTTCCTCATAGCACTTTCTTTTCCTTTTTTTTTAATCAAACCCTTTCTAGCTTCACTTTTCAGCAATTCTCTCTTCTTGTAGAAGAGATAAACGTGAAGTTTAAAGCATAAAGCCATTACTTTGTATTTCACCTGAGTGTCTCTAGCTTTTTCAGTCTTTTAAATGTGGATGGAAGATACTGTGGCTTAAATAAATCTTGAGGAAGGATGAGTGACTTTTCTGTGAAGCAGTGCCCGTTTGGAAGAGGAGAGTGTGCTAAAATGTTCTGTATTTTCTAGTTTGTGATGCTCTTCCTTCAACAAACAGAAAAAGAAGTTTCATCTGTGATGCTTTTCATTCACTGCAAACTCTGATAAAAGGAGAGATGACTTGCAGCCTCAAAAAGCTGCATAAATATTTTCCATTTTTTTAATGGGTCCATTCTATCTAGTGAGTAATTAAAGAAAAAAAGTACAGTAGTTCTGAGTCACTTGTAAATTGAGCATTTAGTTAACAGAGCTTAACTCTATTCTCACCTTAGGAAAGCCTCTGTTTGTAGTGAGAATTAAGATATGTTTAATACAAAATTTCTAAATGCAGTGTCAGACAAGAGGAGGAGGCTATTTGCTGTTTCCATAGAGATTTATCAATACAGTTTTCAGAATCAGATAATACAAGATTGCCTGTTACATTGCACAATCTGTTGAATTAGAAAATGCATTTGCAATAGAGTAGGGCCTAAATTGCTTTAGAACACACACATGTGACTTTGTGCACATTTACTTTGGAGTGCACGGGTGTGAAATTTTGCCAAAGGATCTCATGCGTGCATGTGTGTGACTGAACTATAGACTACAAGATGAGGTAAAACACCACTTTCTTAAAGGCACTATATTTAGCTGTTGATCAGATACTCTTGTCTTGAATATATAAATAGAACCTGTAAAATATACTGCCCCAGACAGCCACTGCATTACTGACACGCTTCTCTTGTAAAACACAATTCTCCATTGTTCCAGGCCTTACGACTTTCTCCTTATGCAAACATTGCTTTTATATTAAATTTTTGCCCCCTTTTAATACCTTAATTTTCTGTTGTAAGAATATCAAGATCTTAGTGTCCCAGAAGATTAAAAAAAATTAACAAGGTAGTTAAATGTTAACTTCAGAATTGTATTCTGGCATGTCTGATTTTTAAAATTCTATTTATTTTAATTGCAAGATACTTGGGGCTTGTGTTTTTTCTTACTTGGTTTTCAACCTATGGATAATAACTTACTTTTATCTTTGGATACTGATGGTATATGTAAAATATTTTTAGTGCGTTCTTGTCACTGGAAAAACATTTTAAAATACCTATTTACCGTATAGCAGAACAGTACACTTTGCTGTTCTTTTGCCTTTCTTAATCCATGTTATTTGTGTGAGTTAAAATAGCTGAAGGCACCTATTCACAGTGAGCAATTAGTGATTCATTATGGAAGTCATCTGCTGAATTTCATTTTTCAAGACTTAAAAATGTTTCAGCTGAAGTTGCGCTGTGCTGTGTTCATTTTAACAGTTTCTGCTTTAGAAGACTTAAAGATTTATTTCTTTTTTCCCATGTGATTTGAATACTCACAGAGTTGAATTTCTTCTGTTGGACCTGGGCTGCTCAGCACAGTGGAGGGTTGGATCAGATGACCTCCAGGTCTATTCCAACCTAAATTATTCTGTGATTCAAATTGTCTTTTAATGTTTTTAACAAAACTGTCCTGTCTACATAACTTGAACTGGTATCTGATCTTCTTCTAGTACATACTTTTAGCCTGAGCATAAACTCTTGCAACAAGAAAAGAAACCCCAACCTTGAGATTAAATGAGTCTATTTGTAAATCTTGTAGGAAAAGCTGTCTCATGCCTAATTTTCTTTTTATGTCTTCTTGCTATGGCATACACTAAAGCTTAATTACAGAATGCCTTCAGAGCATGCATGAAATGTCTGTGAATATTGTGGATTTTGACTCCAGTTTAATTTGAAACCATAGTGCAAATGCATATGGATCTCCAGAGGACAGATGCAGCTGATAGCCACCAAACCCAGGCAGGTGCATGCTGCAGTTCCCAGGCTATCCCAGAGTGCTCTTGTAGGCCCCCAGTGCCCTGCATGCAGCTTCTCCCCATATCACTGCTCCTGACTGCAGGGGAAATGCAGTGCCAGGTTTGTGACATGGTTGTCAATGCCATGAGAAGCTCTTTGCTGATGGAAAACAAAATCCAACTTGACAGAGGTTTAAAAATTAAGAGAGTTTGCTGTGCAATATAATCACTTCTATTTCTAATACTAAAATTATGTATGTTAAGTGATGCAATTGACCATTTTTTTGCACTTTGGCATTTATAAATATTTATATGTATTTAAAGATTATGTGTGTGTGAACATATAAAGAAAACAGCTCAGTTTTGTAAACATGAATGTTACTTTCCTTTGAGAGACTTTGTATAGTGTTAACACTACTGCAGCATAAATAGACAGTTTATGAACTATGACTAAAATAAATGATGGTCAACATAGACACAATCTGTAATCTTAACTGCTCACCTGAAAAAGAAGGGGATCTTGGGCTGTCAGTAGGTACCTTGCCAGAAACTTGTTAAACATCTGAACACTGAGTAGCTGAATGGCATTGCAGAAATGGAGTATGTTTTAAATAGTTCATTTCATCTGTGCTCATGTCATTTTTCCTCTAAAAAGCCTTGAGAAGGCTTGGCATTTTGCAATCTGGGTAAGCCTCTAAGTGTACTTTGGGGAAATACTGTGATATGACAAGTCTAGGTCTTTATGGAAAAAGACAAGAAACAAATGTCAAAATTAAGGCTTTGTCTGCATGGATTATACAAACTAAACTTAGTCTTAGGACTGGAAACTACAGTTTGCAAACAGCCTTTGAAGTTTCCAGCAAGGGCTTGCATTTTCTTGTCAAAATAATGAAAAACTCAACTTTGACTAGAAATTAACTAGTTGGTTTGAGAGTTTCAAAAGCTGTTAGGAACCAGAGGGCTCTTGAGGCTTTGTCTTTTTTTACATCCTAACAGAGCATATGTGTTTATTCCAAATTAATAAAAAGAAAAAAAGCGATTCCATATGTTTAATTTTTCTTTCTTAAAGGAAGGACCTTAAATGCTAAATTGCTTTCCTTAAAAATATATTTTTATGAATGAAGTAGGATGTAGCTATTCCAAACACAGCTGACATATGGGGTCCCCAAGAACAGGGTGGGTGAGCCTTGTGTTGTCACAGGGCCACCCTCCAGCTGGGAGGTCACAGCTCCAGGTGCAGGCAAACCTTTGTGCTTGTTGGGGAGCGTGGGTTCAGCCTTGCAGCAGCACAGGGTGTTTGGGGTGAGTGCTGAACTGCATTTGTCTGCATGTTCTACATGTGTCAGATGGATTCTAGCAGGGCTTGGTGCTGAACGTAGTGAGACCATGTACTGGGAACCAGATTCTGTGCTGGGATGTGTGCTGTGTCATTCCTGCTCAAAACTGCTTTTGATCCAGGGATGCCTGCATCCAGATGCAGAATTTGGACTTGAGTTCTATAATGAATCTAGAGATTTCTTTGCTTTTCCAGAGTGTCTTGAATTTTTTTTTAACGTGTTGAAATATGACAAAAAAAAGTGTATTCTGGCTCCTTATTTTACATATTTTAGATTGTATTTTACAGGAGTGATGTTCTAAAAGCTTCTTATACAAGTTGTCAAATCAGTTTTGGTTTTTGCCCGCTCTGCATGCTAAAATTATGTCTGGAGCTAAAATAATGTTTTAAGTAAACCATCTTTTCTCATATTAGCTTTGGAGGGAAGTGGAGAGAGAACCACTTTTTCTGTTTGTGTTTTATAAAATTATTATTTTTGCAGCTAAAATTTCAGTTGTTGGATTTCAATCCCATAGTGTTGCTTTGTGGATATAAATTTCCTGGGTCCACTATTTCAAACGTGTAAAGCAAGTCCAGTATAAAATTAAACTAGTAAAATGCATTTGTTGTTGGAAACATGGCAAATCATTTTGGTCCAAGAATTCAAAACAAAATAGGGAAAATACATGTAACTGTTTAAGTTTATTCCTTGATGTTGCTGCTTATTTTTTTAAAAGGTGCTTGCAGTTTTGCACAAAAGAAATCAACTTTATTAATTGCTGGGTTTGAAGCACTTTAGGATTCTTCTAAATACAATCATATATGGTGTGAAAAGGAATGATGTAACATGCTTAATGTGTTTAAATTTTGGTTGTAGCCTTTGCTATTCTGATAGATTTGATCAGCATGTTTCTTTAAACCTGTTTTCAGAAATCAGAAACCTTTTTGGGGGCTGAAATTTAACACATGGTAAAAGATCATTTGAGAAACACCTTCTGAGTGGGTGACTTGATTGGCAATGTGACTACCTGGTCATCTGTTACATAAAGACACAGCAATGTCTGTTCCTGTAGCAAGGGCAGCTCTCTGTGAGCACTGGGATTCTTCTATTAAGCAATGAAAATGTTTCTTAACTCCTGGCTGTGCAATGTGCAGTTGTGTGTGCTGTGCTGAGGCCAGGGCAGCTGCTCTGTGACCACCACGGGGAGACACTGTCCCTGCTCTGCAGTGCTCCAGATCCCAAACCCCTGCAGTTTGGGGCGTGTCCCTGTATTTCTTTCCCCAGCTGGGCAGTAGCTCAGCACTCCACAGGCTCCTTAGGATGACAAAAGCAGAGGAGAAAGGAGTCAGGTCCAAAGAGCATTTGATGCTGGCTGCCTGAAGTAGAGATTGCATTTGTTGCTGATCGCAGAGTCCTGTACCCCTGAGCATGTGCTGTTGTCTTGGATTCTAATGGGGAAAGCATTTTTTTTTAACCCAATTGTGTCACAAGCTTTTCTATGAATTCAGATGCTTAAATTGGTGCTAATTTTTTAAAAGAAAATGTAACAGATGGTTAGCACTGTATTTGTCTGTTTTTGATACCTATATTTTCTTAACTGGTAGCAAGCCAAACTTTATAAAATTACTAATGTGCATTTTCAGCTTCATCAGATTCCCAGATTTTCCTAAAGTAAAATGTTTAAACTTCCATGGTAGCTACTGCTGCTTTGGAGACATTGCTTTCAGGTGTTTTATACACTAATCAAATGAACACAATTAGAACAGACAGCAATACCTAACTATCCCTTTCTTTAAATCACAACGTGGTTCCCCAGGTGCTTTTTAGCAGTTTAGTGTGATCAAGATGCCTAATTAAGAGCAGATTAAGGGATGCCTCTGTGCAGTTAACTCAGTACATTGAAGCCTTACCTGATTGTTAAGATAATTTATAAAGATTATACAAATCTTCATTTATTTTAAAGAGGGAAATAACAAGCAGAAATAATAACTGTTTTCATACAAAGTAAGTGTAAATTCCAGAAAATATATTATTTAATGTATTACAGAACACAGGCTATTAAAGAGTGTAATAGGCTCATTGAGTGATTAGTTATGAAATCAGTTTTATCCAATGAGTCAAAATAAACCCCCTCCCAAGATTAGTTATTTGGGAATTTCTTTTGAATGCCTTCAGGTTTAACTCCCCTCACAATCCTTTTTTGGTTTGGTCCTCTTTCCCACCTTCTGTTTACCAAATGTCACCAAAAGTAGCATCAAGCCCTATCACTTGTTACAGTGTTCTGGTGTTATGGCCTTAATATTAGTTATGGTCTGGTATATAATTTCAGAAGAAAGATGTGCTTTGAAGTCTAACTATAGATACATGTGGCCTCTTCTGCCTATGGAATTAGGCTTTGATTGTCATATCTCATTCTTGATGCTTGTGCAATAGGAACATATTCCTCTCAATGCAGTGGCTATTTTGTCTGATGCTGGACTTTGGTTTCAGGATGACTAGAAAGTGTTTTTGGGTTTGTTCTAGGTTTTTTTTAAGGACAGCAGTCATGCTTTTTGTTGGTGTTTTGGACTGATACTCTTTAGGAAACTAGAATTTCGTAAGGAAAACTGTCAATAACTAGTTCTGTAGTTCTACATAAAGCCTTGTTCTGAAGCTTTTTGGTTGGTTGTTTTTTTTCTTTCCAAAAATGTTATTGTAAAACAGTACTGAAGCCACTGTTAAATTACAAATAAATATGTATACATAAAAGATTTGAGTAGTCTTGTTTTATTTACTATATTTTTTTCTTTCTTGGTTCTTCCTGTGTTGAAGTAGAATGTTTTATGTAACCAATGATGTATGTTTGATGTATAGATTATTTATTTCAAAACATGAAGTTTCAGTTACCTCTTTAGCTTCCAGTTAACCAAAACTGGGTAGGTGTTTGCATGAAAAAAACCTTAAGAAATTGATTGGAGCAATGTTTCTTCCTGCAACAACTGGAACATTTGGACACATTAACAGCACTTGGTTTTACTACTAAGTATGTTTTGAAACTTACTTGGGAGGGTTTTGTTTTTGTTGTTTAAGTGACAGAAGCTTGAAAAAAACAGTTCCACTCTGCTTCTTTTGAGGATGATGGAGAATATTTTTGCAAAGACAGTCATGAGGTTTCCAGGCACTGTGCAGAGCTGCCTGCTCTGAATCCAGGGAATAGGAAGCAAAACTAAACTGCTGCTTTGATCTACTGGATTTAATGAAGGGTTTCTCTTATTAAAGGGAGGATTAACAGCTCCCTTCCCAGATCCAGGGCAAGGGTTCTCAGCCAGCTTTGGTGTTGTGAAAGTTTCACCTGGGACAATCTGAAATTATTCTTTCTTGTGTGGAGAACACGGAGGTTTTACCTCTTCTCTACAAGGCTTTGCAACAGAGTATCTGGATAAAGCAGGGATGTTCAGTACATCCCAAAGCATCCCTTTATTAAATGATGGGATGTTTTTCAGGTTGCTGTTTTGAGCTACAAGGAAGATCTAATTCATTAAATACACACCAACAGCAACAAAAAAAATAGGCAGGATAATGATGTGTGAGCCGGGAAGTGCTTTGCAAAGTGTTACCCAAGAACATTCCTCACTTATGCAATACCTTTTCTCTATATTTCCTGCAAATTCTTGATGCTGGCAGGACAGTTTTTAAAAAGTAAGGAGGGAGTGATGTGATTAAAGACTCAAATATTTTTTGAAGAAAGAGGGACTTCAGAATCTAATTTTTCTCATACTAGTGAGGTCTAAAAAAGAGTAGAAAAAAAGAAGAATGCAAGTGCTGGAATTCAGATTAAAAAGCTGCTCATTTGTGGTTGTTTGGTGTGAAGATGGCAATGAAACAGGTTCTTTTTCAGTGATGCACTCACATGAGTGCATGGAAGGGGTTGGCCAGGAAGCACTTGGGAATGAAGAGTTGCAGTGCTGCCTGGGGCTTGGAACAGAGCAGGGCTGTCTCATTCCATGAGCCTTGTGGGGTGTGGTTTTGGGTTTTTGAGTCATTCGTATTTGATCTTAAAACAATCTTGCACTTCTCTGGGGAAGAAGAAAAACATCTGTGTGGTTCCTGCTGACACAGCATCGGCTGCTTTGGTGACACTCAGCTCTCAGGTGGGTGCCACTCTTCCATTTAATGTGGCTGGAAGAGGAGTAACAAACCACATGTTGTTACTGTACAAAGTATAGTTTTAAGTTGGTACAGGTTTAAGTAACATGGTGTTTGTTTATGTGAAAGTTCTGCAGTGGATTAAGAGCAGTGGTTATTTTATTGATACTTTAACTTTGTGTGATAAATGCCATATCAAGGTGGTTCTTAAGTACTATTTCTTAATACTAATGTGTTCTTATGGGAGTGCTGTAGGGAGGCTGATTATAATCCAGAGGAGCAAATGGCTTTGGAAGAGACCTCCTTGCTCTCCATGAATGAATAATATCCCTTCAGTGAGAGGGACAGCAGCTCTGATCCCAGGCACAGTGCAGGTATGATCTGTAGGGAGGTGCAGTCCTTGTTTCTGTGTTTGCCTCTGCCTGAAACAGCTGCTTTGGGGTGCAGGTAGGAGCTCAGCTCTCTTCTAAAGCCCAGGTGATACCTATGGCACCCCTGGGATGGCTGCTAAGTGTGACACCCTGACATTAAAACCACTTGAGCATTTAAAGCATCACTCAAGGCCACCCAAAAAATACCAGGGTGCTGCCCCAGTGCAGTGCACAGGCTGGCTTGGGAGGGGGTACTGCCAAGAGTCCCAAAGATTTTCCCAGTGGTAAGAGAATGTGTGAAGGGCAGTACAGAGTTCCTAGGGGTCCCATCATGTTTGTAACAATGCTCACTGCACAATTGACAGCCAAGGTTTTCTGTTGGGTTTCCTGTTTCACCTCAGCAGGAGCATGTGCTGACCCCAGGGCTGGCCTTTCCTCCCCCAGATAAGCTCCCCTTCCAAGTGACACCTGTTTATTTCCACCTGTGCATTTCCCCAAAGGTTACAAAGAACTCTTCCACTTCTATTTCTGAGAAATTTCATTAGTGAGCATTTCATTTCTTCTCTCTGCATCTTCCTTTCCTCTCTCTGAATTTCTCATCCCCATCTCCCCCAGCCTGTACCACTTGTGCTGCTGTCCCAGTTTCTAAAGCATCCCCTGAAACTCCAACTGCAATGCTCTGTTCTGCTCCAGGCTGATAGAAGCACAGATACTGTAAAGCACAAGATTAATTTCCCCTTTAGAAAAGCTCTAGTCTTTTAAAGTTAGCCTTTTAAAACATATGTTCCCATAAATACAAGTATTGGCACCCCCAATACGTTTCCAGTCTTTGGTGTTATGTATTAAAAGCTGCAATTTTTAGTTATCCTAATTTATAAAAAGTGTAAATAACCATATGGCCAAAGGAGTCAGTTTGTGGGTTGATTGGTTTTTTTAGGGTTTTATTTTTGTACTGGAATACTCCAGTAGTGTAACAGCAAATGGCAATGCAACATATTTTAGGAAACACTGGTGATTCTGCTTAAATTGCAGTTCCCTTGTACTGCAGGGGAAAATAGAAGAAGAAAACGGCAAAGATACTAAAAAAAAAAAAACCCAACCAAAAAACAAAACAAAAAACCGTCAAAAACTTAAAATCCTACAAACAGTTTCTTTACTAAGAAGAAATTGAGGAATACTTCAAGAAATTAAAAGATTAGATCTTTTTCTATATACAAGGCAAAGTGTAATTTGACATTACCCTCTTGCCATCTGTTGAAATACAGCATGTTGAGGTATTTTCTGGCTTATGTCAATTTGCATGACATACTTGTAACTTTTAACTAATTAACAATGTTATATTTAAAACGTTTTTAACTACACAAAGAGCAGCACTCTTTGGAAAGTGAAGCCTGGAAATGTTGCTGCCTTTTGGCTTTGATAACAAGCTATGGGTAAATCTCCATTCAATTTCTAATCTTGCAAATTGGGAAAATAGTAATGAACACTTTTCTCAGAGCTGTTAAAATTCATGACTTGCAATTTGTAAGGAATAATGACTTACTGTTAATGCTGCTGAGCAGCCTCCACACTACTCCCTGGAGAAATGCTTGATACTGGATTAAGGCAAAAAGGGAAAATACACAATAGACCAGAGGCTTTTCAAGAGCTCTGTGCAGCCCTACAAAAAAATCTTTTAGATGCTCTGGAGTTCCTCAAGCACCTTACATGAAAATGAGTTTGGATGACTGAATAATTGCCTACCTAATCCTGTAAGGCTGGATCCTGGTGCCATTTCCAGTGGTATAGGGAGGCATTGACATCCACAGTCCCTGCTCCTGGTTACATACAGTGGGAAGGGATGCCTTACCTGAAGCCTAAAATCCTTTACCTTGTAATTATAGATTCATACTCAGCCTTTTGTGTGGCCATCAGCATCCTCAGAGCTGCCAGGTGGTGCTGTGAGGGTTTGCTGGCAAGTCCCCAGGGTAAGCAAAGCTGTCACTGCTATCCCCTGGGACCTGTCCTGTCTTTTTCTGATCCCACAAAACTTCGAGCTGTCTTGGTTTATTTGGAATCTTCTGGCCAGGCAAGTTTTGTCAGATATCTTGAGAGTTTTCCTCAGGAGGAGCCTGTGAGCTGCCCAGCCTGCTGTCCCCAGGCCCTCTGGCGCTGTCACCTGCTCTGTGCCTCCTCTGCTCAAGAGGGGCCTTGTCTGTGTGTGTGCCTTGCTCTGCATTGCCACAGGTTCCTGAGTTTTCTTCTTCCCCACAGCTCTTTGGAGCTTTCCAAGTACTTGGAAAAGGTCCGTTTTGCCAGAGCTGGGATCTTATTTCAACCTCCAGTTTTGCTTTTTGTGCACAGCAGGCTGAGGTCTTGAGCTGCTGTCCCCGTCTGCTGCCCACTCCCATTGTCACCATGGCTGGTTTATTGTCATCTCCAAGAGCTACCGCTGCTTTCCTACCCCAGCTTTTGTCTGTAGATTGTCTGACACCTGCAGGTGATCCATTTGAGAGCTGAACGCCCTTAAATGGTTCAATTCTCTGGCTGGGAGGGGAATTCTGCAGCACTATCCCAGTCCCACGGCTGCACAGGGGAAGCAAGGAACCCCCTTTGCAAGCATCATGGACACAGCTCCTTGCATTCCCCTTCCCACACCTTGGGAGAGAGACCTGTAATGTGTGTTTGGGCTGCACTGTATCCAGCTGGTGAGGCATGAGAAAAATTGCATGGATGTGAAATGGCTCGTGCTGCTCATCCCTGGAGCATCCACTGCGTCAGCTTCAGAGTGAGCAAATCACAGCGGTGCAGCAAGGGAGGCGCCTCCTCCGGTCACGAGCTTCGAGGACAAGGAGCTGGAGGTTAAGGAAAAATAGGCCACATCAGCGATATTTCAATTCCTCTTGGAAAAACTTTGATGTGAATAGATACAGAGTGTTTATTTTAGCTGCCTGTTCTCACAAGAGAATCAAGCGCAGCACAAAAATAACTTGGTTATAACTAAAGGGAGAGCAATCCTTGCAGTTTAAATGTATGTCTCAGAAATAATAGAGATGGTTGAAAATAACCTGAAAACATGTTTCCCTCATCCCCACATGTTTAGAGTCATGATATAAGAAATTAAAATGAGCTGGTTTAAGTGCTGCTGTGTTTCCGGAAGTGTTTTACAGGTCTCTCTCTGAAAACCTCTTCAGGTTTCCCTCCGCCCACCTGACAAAGCTGGGATGTGTTCCTAGCAGAAATTGGGTCTGGGAGGTTATTGAGATGCTTTCCTTCCTTAACCAGCACCCCTTTCAGTAAGAAGAGTCCTTAGAAATGAGCAGACATGTGAGTGTTTGGGGAATCTAAATAAGGCCAGGGGCGTAATATGTGAAAGCCGAGTAAGTAAGGCTTTAGCTGTCTGAGGGGGAAGATGCTGTACTGGAGGAAGGTGGAGAGGAATCCACTAATTTGATTTTGCAGAAGTGAAATAATTAACTGGTTTAAATTCCACCATCAACCACCCTTCCACACCCAATGCTGCAGTTGCTGCAACCCAAACTTTTCCTCCAAACAAAGATCTTCCTGGAGTATTAATGGCAGTGCTTTACAGGAGTTCTGTGCCTATTAATAAGCTGACAGATGGCTGTAGTTTCTGATGAACCGGATTCAGTTTCATTGATTAATCTGTTTTCTCCCTGCCCCAAAGGACAGGCACAGCTGTGCCAACCAGCAGCTGCTCTTGCACAGACCTGATTTCCACAGGCACATCTGCCTGCCTGGTGAGGAAGCAATCCCAGCACTGGTGCAGTGGGGAAGCTGGGAGGGAGCTGCCCTGGTATCTCTGCTGAGGCAGGATGGAGAAGCAGGGCAGCCAAGGGGCCCCCATTTGAGAGCTGAGGCCCTGGGAGCAGTCTGACCTCGTGGTCCCCATTGCAGACACACTGTTAAAACATGATGTGGGTGAAATCAGGGAGTTCAGTGGGAAATTTGGAGAGCTGATCTTTGGTCTTGGTCCCCAAACCCATGGATTGCTGGAACTGATTCACATGGGGAGAGCCACTGGAGGCAGCAGGTTTGCAGCACATGGGGCTGGGACTTAGGGACAGGCAACCCTTAGTTCTGTGCCTCTTTTACAGGATGGCTGCCCAGCTACAGATTAGGAACTCAAAGACACCCCAGAGCAACATCAATGAGGTGTCACAGCTGGAATCTCATCTACTCTGTGCTTCCTCTCCCGTTATGATCTTGATGAGGCACAGCACTATATAATGTTGATTTCCTCCCCCACACCCCTCTGGTTTTACGTTTATTCACATGCCTTGTTCTCCTTTCACCTTCCCTATGGCTTCTCCAAGATGATTATTTGTATTTGTTATCTGACAATGTAAAGGTCAGCAATGAAAAGAGCTGTGGTTTTGGGGTTTTTTGCCCTGAGGCAGAGGAAGAGCTCTGTTCCAGACTCTCAGTTTTCAGAAAGCTGGGATGTTTTCAAAAATTGTTTCTTATTTTGGACTGACTTGGGATGGAGCTTGTGATTCTTTGCTGTGACCTCTCCCTGGAGCACAGAGATGCTGCCATGTGTGGTTGAAATGTAACATGCTTGAAATAGTTCCTCCAGGCAAACTGTGGGACTCAGCCTCCCTCGGTTCTGGTGCTGTGCCAGCTGCCTGTTCCCCTGGACTCATATCTGAGCTCAGAAGAGAGCCCAGAGTCCCCTTGCTGTGCCTTTTGTGGGGTATCCTTTGCACTGCAGACAGATGAGATGTGGCTGTTGCAGAAGGGACATTGCTCAGCCCTGGTACTGTGCATGTTTGAGGTCACTGGATGAAAGTTCACAACTTCTCTCACACAAAAACTGATGACAGAGTTAGAGAATTATAGAATGGTTAGGACTGAGGTATTCCAGTTTCAACCCTGCCATGGGCAGAGACAGCTTCCACTTTTCCAGGTCAGTCCAAGCTTGGTTCAACTTGGCTTTAAACACTTACAGGAATGGGGCAGATACAGCTTCTTTGCCAGGGCTTCCCCAGCCACACAGGGAAGAATTTCGCCCAAATATGTAAAATCTACCCACTCTTTGCCAATTTGAAGCCATTCCCTCTTGTCCAGTCACCACCTGCTGTTGTCCAAGTCCCTCTCAGCTCCACCACTGGAGTGTTGCTGTAAACCGGGCCAATCAGCGCTTTCTCATCCTCAGCCTGGGGCTAGAGCTGAGCTCAGCAAGGGAGAAAGCAGAGAGATCTGCACACAGCTGGCAGGGCACCTCCTTGTGCCAGGCTCGGCTCTTCCAGTTTGTTAAAGCAGCCATGTGCTTTGTGCAGGCAGCCGAGAGCTGCTCCACGCACTGCCAGGTGTGCCCTGGAATGGCTGGGCTTGGCACGACCTGAGCCCCCACTGTGCTCCCAAATCACCCTGTTCTCCATGAGCCCCCTGTGCGGCTGGGCTGGAGAACATGTCCTCGTCTGGGGAAACACTGCTGCCCTCTTCTGCAGGATGCAGTCAGAGCTGCTTGTGGAATAAATTACTTTAATGCTCTCTTGGTTTGCCATTAATGAATTTGAAGTTTTATTCTTGCTGAGTTTTTTTTCAGCATGTACTTCCATAATGTTGGAATAATGAATGCCATAGCCTCATCTCTTGTCTTCCTCTTGCAGCTGAATTAAAAATAAAAACAGTTTCCTGTGCTTTTTTTCAAATCCCACTTGTGTTTTAACTCTGAATGAACTATTTATTGTGCTAAGTATAGTGGATAAAGGGAAACAAAGAAAATGTTCTCTGTGCACCTGCAGAAAGAAAACCAGGATGGACCAGCCCTGGCTGGGACAGGCTCTGGACCCAGGCACCTGCCCGTGTCTGACCTCTGTTAAACTTCTGGCAGCAATCTTGTATTGTTTGATAGCAATCTTTTTACAAAAAGAAATAGAAACAAAATAATAAAAAGCTAAATAACTTGATTTTGAAATCTGATTACACTTTTAATCTTAGTTTGCCTTTTTATGATGCATGTTCTTATACAAAGCTGCTGCCACGTTCCAGAAGGGGAGGAACAGGTGTGTGTGTCTCGATGCCATAAGGACATGGGCTTTTTAAGCCTTGGGGCTTGTCAGGAATATTGGATATTGCTTGTCTGCATAACATAATGCTTTTGTGCACAAATAAAAGTCTAGGGCTGCAGCCAGACAGCATCAGAGAAAATGAGGGTGCTTGCCTTTGGGCAGCTGGAAGCTGCTTGAAAAGTAGAGCTGAAGTCTCCTTCCTGTGACCCCAGCAAAGAGCCGTGAGCGTGTTTTAGCTTCTGTGGCTCGTTGCAGGCTGGAGCTGAGCGCGGCATCCCCCTCATGCTGCCGCAGGGCCGGGCTGCGGCTGCCGGGGGCTCCGGAGCCCTTCCCGCAGGGACAGCAGCCAGATTTACGGGGATGTGTGGGAAGGGGAAAATGAGAAAATTACCTTTTTCCTCTCCAGAGAAGAGCAGAGCTCAGCCGATCTCCCGCTGGATGTCACTGCTGGGGCTGGGTTAGGGCTGCTGGCGCTGCCGGAGTCAAAACGCCCGGAGAGGGAAAATCCCACCCTTTTTTCAAGCTCTGTGAGAGTTTGTAACCAACATCTTATAAAAATAAGCCATAAAATTATTACCATTCCTTAAAAAGAGGGCAAAATACAGGTGTGGGGGAATATTTGAAAAACCACAGGTTCCTGGCAGGAGAGGGCACTGTGTACTCGGCTATATCCGAGGGAATGTGCCGCCGGGATGAGTATTTGGGATGGAAAGCTGTGCAGCCGCAGAGCAGACACCCCTCTGCCCCTGAGGCGGGACCGGCCCCGTGCCGTGGACAAAAGCTCGTGAGTGCAGAGCTGCTCCTGCTCCCACACCACGCTGGTTTGGGTTAAAACCTGCTTTGTAGCTGATGCTGGGTTACAGGGACAGAGGGGCTGCTGGGGAACGGGCTGGGATGAAAGCAAAGCCAGCACGGGGAGGTGGGAAACAAGGATTCATCATAGGCAGCATCTGCACCACTCTGCAACAGAAGAATCCTCACCAAATATATGCAAATACCTTTAATTTGAGATGCTTTTCTCCCTCAGCAACTGTATTTTGTATCATAGCCATAATCTACCTGTTTGCTTTAATGTAGGGTTTCCATCTGGGGGAAATGGAGTTTTCACTGGAAATGTGTGTTCAAATTAACTCTCTTATCCTTTGTTTTCTTCTGTAAAATATCTCCTGTTGTGATATAATGAGGGAAAATTTCTTGGAAGGAAACCTCCCAAACTGCCTGTCTTATGGATTTGGCTTTTAATGGAGGCAGTTTTGATGTGATTCCCTACTTTAGTTTTATTTTAGCTCAACAGATCTGCAAGGAAGGATTTCAAGTATTGGGTTTGTTCAGCACTAAGGGCAAGCTCAAGACTTCCTTGTGCTCTCAGAGTGACCCTCAAACCCTCACAGGGAACAGCCTGTTTAGTTCAGTATTTGTATTTCTGGTAAACACTAATGGGAGCTGCTGGTGTTCAGGCTGTCATTCAGTTTTAAGGATTTTATTTCTCTTTCAGATTCTTCCCAAGGCGTGTTCCCATGTGGGACTTTTGTCTTTGCATAAGGATGAGGCTTTGACTTTAAAATAGGGAAAATGCTGAAAGCTCCTGCGATCCCTCTGGAAATGATCACTGTAACAAATGCCTGCTGCTCGGCTTGAAGCGAGCTGTCGTGTTTAGCTGCATTTTGGATGGTGTCTATAAACACAGCAGCTGTCTGCATGCAAACGGGACTTTCCAGCAGTGCATAATATGAAAAGAATCTTATTACCAGTTAAAAAAAAAAGAAAAAAGCAAGAAAGGCTCAAAGAGCTCGGATGATGCCAGCTTCCTATCAGCTCCAACAGCAGTCTAGACATCTCGGAGAGTCATCGGACTAAAGTGATGTGCGTGAGGCATTTACAGCTCTGCATGCCTTAAAGACAGCTGGGAAAAGGGAGCTTTCCTCCAGGGACCGGCGCAGCTCCTCAGGGCTCCTGCTGTCCCCTGTCCCCCTTCTCCTCAGTGCTTTCTCTCCCGCCTGGGTTGGGGTGCCAGGGGTCACTCTTCCATGAGGCACAGCATGTAATGATGACTTTCTTTTAGTGTCATTAAGCTCGCTGACACTTCGCTCAAACCTCACGGGTTTTGCAAACGCCCTTGGGGCGGGGCTGTGGTCACCTCATTTTGCCTGGCCCTGTGGCCATGGGTAGGGCTGAGGATGTGGCAGCTCAGGCACTGTCAGACACCTCCACTGTTCCTTGCCCTGGGCCTTTCCTCAGGGTGGTGAAGGAGCAAAGCCAAGGTCTGACCCCACTCCCAACATCTTCCCCAGCCGCAAGCTGCTCTTGCATCTGCTCCAAGAACTGCTCTGCTGGGATACCCAAAGATGGGGCAGCTCGTTCTGCCAGGGACCATTTCTGAGTCAAGCATCCCCACCACCTCCTGAGCCAGGCTGCTCTTTGGAGCAAGAATAAACCATCTCCCAGTTGCAGGATTCAGTTTGTAAAACATTACAAACTTTTGGGGAAAAAAAACCTCAAAGCCTTGCTCTTTAGTAAGTAATGTACTTACTTGAGTGCAAAGCCAGGGATCTAAGTGGGTTTTCTGCCATCCCTCATGACCAGCTGAGCCGTGGGCGATGGATGCCGTGGGAAAACTTGGCTCTGCCTGCACTGAGGAGTTTCCCAAAAAAGAAATTCTAAAATACCAAAGACTGGTAACTTCATGATAACTTCTGGCCCATCCAGAGGGAGAAAATGTCAGGAATTTCCCAAGATATCTGTAGTCTTTGAATCTCCAGCTGAACTCTAGAACTGTCTGGGATGGAGGAGCACCAGAGACTGCAGGTGTCCTGCCTCTCCTCCAACACCCAGACCTGGCATTTCTCACAAGGCTCTTCTTTTAACAAGATTCAACAAAATTTATTTGGTGTTTCTGGGTGTTTTAGTCTGCTGGTTTGGGTTGACAGGAGCATGTTGGGCTGGATACACTGTTTCACTGTTTGCATGTTACAGGGGAAAAAGCAGAAAGAAAATAGTGAGGCATATGGAAAACCTGCAGCTCTTCGCTATCATTTTTGGAAAATACAGCACAAAATTCACTAGTCTCAAGCAAAGGTACTGAAGGAAGAGGAAAGGAAAGAGATATGTCACTTAACATGTTATTTTTCCTAGGCAAAGCAAGCAGGCAGCAGAAAACAGTGGAAGGAATAAATCCATGTTCTTATTCAAACTGATAAGTAAAATGCATATTAAAAAATGCAGCGAGTGATCAGTTTAGGGGGCTTAAAATTAGGGCCCCCAAAAGCCCTGACAACATACTGGTTGGAAGGTACATAACTGAAAGAGATTCCTGTGTAATCACTTCCCTGTGAATAAGACTTCGCTCTTCTCTGCAGCCAGTGCTGGAGCTTTGTGCTTCATTGCAGAGCTGAAATCTCCCCTCAGACTGGGACCCTGCCTGCAGGGTTGGGGATGCTGAGGGTGGGTCAGTGCTTTCCTCTTCCCTCACCCCCCATCTCTGGAGGGGTTTTACAGCTGGAGGGGAGCATGAGGAACCACGGGTGCCTGGTTCAGTCCACATGAGGGCAAAATTTTGGTGAGAATAAACAGCGAGTGAGCCCTGTCCCACTCTGATGCTGCCAGGGAGGAGAGGGTTGAGGCACAGCCAGTGCTGCAGGGCCAGCCTGGACCAGCACGGGGACAGAGAGGGACAGAAGCATATTAGACCCTCGGATTCAATAATTTTTTCCTAAATGCCACTTGAAGAGAGTGGTCATAATGTTGAGTCATTACCAGCCATTTGCATGTACAATAACAACAGGGGAAAAGATAAAAAAATCAATACCAGGATCAATGGAGAGCTCCCTGCTCTGGGTCTTTTGCCTGGAGCTTATCATTAGTAGATACTCACAGAGCAGAGTACTATTAATTAGAGGAAGCATTTGCAGTCCACGGAAAATGACTGGCAGTTGGAAAATCCTTGGATTTTTCTTTTAATTGAGTTTTTAGAGGTAGGTTTGTTTTCCCTTTCACTTCTGGACATTCCTCAGCGTCCTGAGTGAAACATCTCCTTCCCACCTGTGTTTTGAAGAAGGAGTTTTCTCACCTGGAGTTATGGGAAAGGATGATTTTCCAAAACATGTGAGCAAAAGCCAGGGACAGCTCTGCTTGAGCTTAGCCCCTCTCCAATCACTGGGCAGCAAGCCTCTGATCCTCCTCTCTTGCACCTTTTCCCCCAGCTATACTCACAGCCTGGTGTAGCACATAAATAGCAAAGATTCTGTTGTGTTTGCAGCAGCAGCTGATAGATTTCCAGGAGAGGGGGCTCTGGGCAGGCAGAGCATTCTCCAAGAGTTGCTGGAAGCCCCAGCCCTGGCCTGAGCAGGACCAGGGCTAGGTGGGTACAATGGGCACTAACCCTGGCTTCCATGCAATTCGAGTAACTTGCACTGAACACCCAGGAAAAAGCCTTTTCCCCCCAGCTGTCCCAGCTGTGGCATCCTGCCATCCCCAGCTCATGGCACCATCCAAGGGCTGGTGCTGTGGCCTTTGGTTGCTCCTCCCTGACCACTGGGAAATGGCTCTGTGCCAAAATTCAGCTCCAGAGCCCCCAGCTCACCCACTGCAAAGAGCAGTTATAGATCGGCAGCAAGGAAAACACACAATTAACTGCAAAAAATACAATTACTTTGTTTATTTTTGGCAGTTCAGTGAGCTAAAATGAAGACAAAATGCAGCAAATGTGTTTAGGGACAGCAAGGTGAAGCTATGCCAGGGCAGGGCAAGGACTGCCCACAGCTTTTTGTTGGGGACAACCCACTGGATGTCAGGCTGAGGGTGAGTACCTCAGCAAGATTGATTTTTTCTTAGCATTTTGGGGGAGTTACAACAGCCTTAAGTGTGTGAGAGTGTGCACAATCCTGCCTGGACTAGCTGGGCTGTGAGCCTGGCTCTTGGCACTCTGCTTTACTGTCTGTGGTTGTGCGTTGACTTTAATTAAGAAACAAATGCTGAAACCACATTTGAGATACTCTTCCTCCTCTGCATCATGGTTTAGCTGATCCCAGGCAGCCTCTATTAGGTAGCTTTGTATTTGGGGTTTTTTCTTTACTTGCTATTACTACCATGAAAGCATTTCCAGGCCCCAGGGAAGATGGGGGAGAAATCTCTTTAAAAACAGCAATTATTCTTAGTAAAATATTCTAAATAATTCATTGCTTACTGGCTGTAGTGCACTATTAAATGCCTTTTAGCTACTACTTGTATAAACTCTTAAAGCCCTGGTTCAAAGCCAAGCTCAGGTTAATGATACAGTGATTTCTGAGGGAAGCTCCGTGCATCCCATAGAGCAGCTCCTGCAAAAGCCCCACAGAGCTGGACACAGAGAGGTCTGTGGGGGCAGGTGCCTGTGTTTTAACCATATCCTCAGGATTTCTGGACCTAGGAAGTCTCCTTATTCTTGCACAGCTTCTGGAGAAGCTGGGTGCACAATGGTACTGTATTGGTGAAATGCCTTTCCAGCCCAGGGGAGTTGAGAACATCACAACTGCCTGTCAAGCATGGAAAAGGGCCACAAATGTGAAGCCAGCAGTGCCTCAGTTCACCTGCCTCTGCAGCAGCCTGGAGAGTGCTCAGCAGGCTGGGCTCAGTGCATGCCCATCAGTGTAGTGTGAGGATGTTTTTCATTTATCATATGCCTGTCCACCTCTGTCATGTATTTGTTTCTGTTTGGTTCAGTCCCAACCCAGCACTTTAGCCCCTAAATCTGATCTAGATGAGTCCTTACGTGTCTGACAAAACTTTACCTCAACACTGGTAAAAAACTGTGTAAGAAGATTGACCTGGGCACAGCATTAGACCCAAGGCATCTGCTTCCAGCTCACCCCTTTGAGCATCACTTTTGGGTGCAGCTATAAAGAAAAGGCTGAAAGATACTCAAGCATGAAGATTTAAATTTACATTTCCTATATAAAGCTTTTTTTTATGCCTATTAGCAGGTATTATCATCCCTTTGCATCCTTAACATCTGGGTAAAAAGGGAAAGCTATGACAAGGCTCAGCAGTCATCAGGTTCATCAGACTCCAAGGCCATTTCCATCAGCAATTCAAGCAGTGCCCGTGCAGTCTGTAGGATGAGACATTTTTCCAGGAAAAATGGCTGGCAGAACCAATTAAAGGCTTTCCAGTTTCATCCCTGTTTAAATGATGAACAATGCAGAGTTTTGGCAGGGATTGAACTGTTTGTTTTGTCATTTCAATTGAAAATAGTTCAATTCATGATTTAAACCTTAGAGCTCTTTGCAGAGCTGATCCAGGTTAGTTTCCAAGAAACAGTAATTTGTTGCTAGACCTGACAAACACCCATCTCAGCTGCTGGCCCTCACCCAGACCCCGCTCACCCCATGGCACTGGCTTCTCTTCCCCCAGACGAGCCACAGACCTGGGATTGGCAGGGTGTGGCTCAGGTGCTCTTTGGCAGCCAGCAGACACAAACTGAGTTTTGTTCCCCCAAAAGTCTCCAAGTATTTCTCAAATGGTGACCTTCACTTTATCTCTTGGAGGTAGGTAAATAGTAATATACTAATTTTACAGATGACTAAACAGCGTAGAGAGTTTAAATGATTTGGCCAAGGTCAGAGCAGCCAGCAGTGGGACTGGGAGGAGATCCAGTCCTGCTAAATCCCATCACCTCCTCCCACAGCTCTGAGCAGGCCCTGCCTTTCACAGAGCTCAGTGGCATGGGGTTGAATTTAAATGGATCTCAATTTCATTTACAGCAAACTCCAGGATATAAACTGGGGGTTTCAGAGCAAATCTTTTATCTGGGCATTTTTTAAGGACTGTGTCGTTTAAAATTGCACTTGGCAGAAATCAGGCTCTTAGAAATCAGAAAATAAGCTGCCTCGTGAATGACAGCTATGAGGGAACGGGTGAGTTAAGGGATTAATTTGTTTGATTAAATCTTTAAAGAGTTTACTGAGAGTGCAGACAGGCCTGCAGATTATAGCATGGGCGCAGTGGTGAGCAAAGAAGTTATTTAGATAGAGCCCACGTGTTATCTTTCATTTTTCTCAGTCTGTAATTACTTATAAATAAAATAAAAGCAAAACCACAACTGAAGCTGCAGAATTAGTAACCGTGTGATTTTTGCTCCTCCAGGATAATAAAACCGTGTGAATGACTGATGGCAACAATGCTTCCTTCAGCCACCCTGACACAGGAGCTGCAGGGAGAAATCAGTGCCCCAGCCCAGACGGGTTTTTGGTAAAAAGCCCTTTTTACTTTCCCAAGCATTAAAGCAATCACTGAAAGCACACGTTCAGGATAAGAACAGGTGGAAGACATGGAAGATTTAGCTCATGGTAATGAGCTGCTGTCATTAGGGCTGAGAGGCTGGAATGCCCTGTTTGTCTCCATGAGTTGTGGGGAGCTCGGCTGGAGCAGCTTCCGAGGAGAGCCCGCATTGCCACCATCGGCAGGCACAAGCACATTCATTAAACCAACAGCAATTAATGTAGTGGTTTTCTTAATTTCTTTCTATGATATGCAATGCAGCAGAAACCCAGCAACACAGGTTCCTGCTTTATTTAATGACGCTGAATGCAGCAGTTTCCGGCCAGGCCTTGGGCGGCGGGGCAGTGGCTGCGCCCGAGCAGCAGCTGAAGGAGCTGAGGGAGCTGGTTATGACCTGAGTCTTCTTCCCAGGACTGGGACACAAAATGCTTTTCACAAAATGCTGGCCACGGGGGAAGGTGCTGCTGAGCAGGGACACCTTCCCTTGGCCAGCCTTTGTGGGACGCAGTAGGGACAGCTGGGGCTGGATCCTCGCTGCACCTTCTGGCCTAGGGGTGCTCTGAGGTGGACTGATCACTTCAGGGCAAATAAATATTTATTCCAATTTCCCATTAGCTGCCCAAAACCAGGGATGAGCTTGCTACAATTTATCACTCCACCTAATGGCCCTGGGGTGGGTATAAATAATGGACAGCCCCTAAAATCCAAGGTTTGCAGTGTGGCTGAGGTTGGAGGTAGGCTGTGGTTGTGATCTTTGAGTAAAGATTTTTGTCTTGATTGCAAGTTTGAAGGGCTGAGAAGCTGCTAGGTTGGACCCTTAAGCTACCTAAAGGAAATGCCAAGTGAGAAAAAAGAAGTTTTTTAGCATAAGAAACTACAGAGGAGCTACAGGTATTTAAATGCCTCAGCAGGCACTTGGCAATCCTGTGCTGGGCTTGTGAAAGGCTCATGTGTGGGGTGAGCATCTGCCTGCAGAGAATGAGGGCTCAGGAGGGTGCCCAGAGTCCCCCTGGGTTGGTGGCCACATGGTGAAACATTCACAGTGGGATCCACACAGGAGGTGTCCCTGGGGACAGCTGTAAGGAGTGGTGTCCTCAGCCCTCATCCCTGCCCCAGTGTCCTGACAGCACTCCCTGTCCCTGCCCCCAGGGTTCAGTGTGTGTGGCTTGCTCTGCTAAAAGGCTGCAAGTGACTGCTGAGGGCACTGGAGCCAGGTATGGGGCAAGTGCTGGCATATCCTGAAAGTTTGGGAGCCTTCCCTAAAGCTTGAAGGCACCATGGAGCTGAGTGGTTGGGTTCTTTTTGGAAACATTTAGCATGGGAAAGGGTAGAAGTGGCTAAATGATGCTGTTGCTGTCATAGGCATCCAGAAACCTTGGAAGGACTTTGTTGTGGGTGGCAGCTCAGAGCCTTCCCCTCTGTGCTGAGGTCCATCAGGCCCTGCTGCTTTGTTCCTCCTGTCTGATTTATGAGGGAGAGCTTGGTTGGAGTCCCCCCTTGAGCCCTGCCCACACAGATGTGCTGTGTGCCAACTGCTGGGCTGGACTTGCTTGGTGGGGGTGATGTTCCCAGCAACGCCGGAGCGCTACTGCACTACTGACAGAGAGCTGATGGATCTAAACATCCCTCTTGCTTTTTATTTGCAATTAATGCTGGGTTTGTGCCTTGAACTCCTGTTTTTTTCAATCATGCAGACCTGTTCTGAACTATTAACCTGACAGCCAGTGAGTAGTAGCCTTTATTTTGTTCTTTTCAACAGAATGGAAGTCCTTTTCTGGAAAATGAATGGATCAGCTTATTAAAGTCCTGCAGGGGCACTGTAGTGAGGCACTGAAAAACCAAGATCCCGCTCTTAATCCCAGTTGAAGACAGCAGAGCTTTGCTGGCTTATGCCAAGGCAAGATTCTGATCTACTCTGTTGAGTTTGCTCTGGGACAGGATGTAGCTGGGTTGGTGTTTGGGAAATTCCCTTTCTTCATGCATTGATTACCTGAGGGTACCATATACTTTGGTTGACAAATGGTGTGTTCACTGCAAAATGGCAGATTTTCAACACAAGCCCTGTACTGCAGGATTTCCCACATCTGATGCTGCACAAGAGTTCTAGCTTGGTCAGGGGTGAAAAGGAGCTGGATACATAACATGTATAAACTTACCCAAATTTGAAATTTCTAGTGTAAAATTTAAAAACTGAAAGCAAGTTCTCACTATCCTTGTCAAATCTATGTCAGAATATCTCTCCTGAAGAGCAGCAGAGGCTCCAATTTCACATGGTGTTACTCAGAACAAGATGAATCTTTGCAGCAAGTCTTTGCAGAGCAAAGAGTTCCTGTGCAGCAAATGGCCCTGAGCTGTAATTTAATTGCAGTTCTGATTTTTTTATTGTTATTATTCCAGAAGCAGCTTGGATTCCTGTTCTATTCTGCTGCTAAACACATAAATAGGCAACAGTCTGGCAAGAACAAGTTTAAGGTGCAAAAAGAAATGTCCTGAGGGCCTGAGTGTCTCTGGGATGAGGTTTAAACTCAGTTTCTTCACAAGTTCTCCCAAGCCCTTCCCTGGAGGAAGGGATGGGGGAGAGGAGCAGCAGGTAACATCCCTGCTCCCACTGAGAGCATTGCTGCCTTTGCATAGCTTTGGGTTGCAGGGAGAACTTGTGAGACTTTTGGGTGGCACAACCCAAAACTGTGCAAGATGCAGCATGGAAATAAAAACAAATACAAAGCTATAATATTTTTCTTCTATTGCAAAGGCTGAATCACTGGAAGAGAGAAAGGGAGTGACAATATTTTGCCCTTGTTTGTAGTTTAAAGTATAGCCCCCCTCTGCTTTTCTTGCTACTGCAGCTTAAGTATTTAGCAAAGCATTAATCTTGCTTGTCAGTAATAACATGCAAATTAAACACCTGCTCTAGGAATCTGTAGTTCTTTGTTCCATTAGATGGTATTGACATGTCAGGTATTTGGACTTTAATTCAGAAAAATGGTGCCATTTTCATTTATCTCCCCTAATGAAGAATGAAGGTGTGCACTGATACACGGCTGCCCACAGCAATGCAGCTAAAAGTGAAAAACAATGCTTAATATAGCCACTAAATTACATGTGACATCTCATTTAAAGATAAACAGCCTGAAGGCATATGTCCAAGTGGCATTGATGAAATTTTTAAATGTTGTGTTGAATTTTCATTTAGCCACCAATTTGGTAGTGAGGGTGCTGTGCTGGCTGGGAGATGTAATGTGTTGCTGTTTGAAGTGTGAGCTGGAAGGAGAAGCAGGAGAAAGCTGCAAGTCCTGAGGGACATGGGTATGGATTGACCCAGACATTCCCCTCCAGTCACATGGGAAGATAGGAGATGTGTGGGAGCAGTTCTTGTGCTGTGAGATGTCAAAGCTCCTTGTCCCCACCTGCACAGTGACGCTGGTGCCCGAGGCTGGGCACAGCTCAGGGGAGCTTCAGCCTTGCAGGGCTGTGTGTGATGTCCCCATGTCCTGTGAGCTGCAGGCTGGACACTGCTGATCCCCCACTCTGACCCCTTTTGCACATCTTACTCTTCAGCTTTTCATCATTTTCTGGAAAAGCTCAGATTTACGTGGAAAAATGCCGATACAAGGGGGAATGGCTTTAAAACGAATACATTCTTTGCTGTGAGAGTGGTGAGATACTGACACAGGCTGCTCAGAGAAGCTGCAAGTGCCTCATCCCTAGAAATGTTCAAGGCCAGGCTGAATGGGGCTTGGAGCAACCTGGTGGAAGGTGTCCCTGCCACCAGGATGATCTTTAAGGTCCCTCCCAGCCCAAATCGTTCCATTATTCTATTAAATGTTCCTTAATTTAAACATGGAAATTAGGTCCTATTTTCCATCTTGGCAGGGAAACCCTCTATGTATTTCAAACATGTTCCTTGCTTTCTCTTTTCTTCCCCCATCTAAATAATCCAAATTTGCTCACTCTTTTCCTCTATGAATTTTTCAGGCAGGCTTTGTTTTCCTCTGGATCTGTTGAGATTGGCTTTGCTGTGTCATGCCCAGCCAGATACTGTAACTGAGCTGAGGTTCTTCCAGTGCAAAACAGAAGGCAGATCCCTTATGTAGGGCTATATTCTGGCATTAGAAAGCCCACATTTTCAGCAGAGCTTCATCTGTGACTTTGCTGGTGTGGGCAATCTGGGCTGTTGAGAAGCAAATGCTGTTTGTGTGTGCAGTTGGGGCTTTCTGGGATCTTCCACAGCTTCTTCCTAGATGCAGGCCCTGGGGCAAAACATCTTGTGACAGAAACAAAGACTTCCAGAGGAGAGGCACAGAGTGCCATATTCTCTTGCCAATATTTGCCCATCTCTTGAAGTGACTGCTTGAATGGTGTTTCTATAATGTTTTTCCATTGCTGTTTTTGGATGAGAACCTTTGATTTACTTTCAACTGATTTCTTTTGAAGACTGCTCCAGAGACAGGCTCTCTCTCGAGTTTATTTTTGCCCAGATCTCCTGAATTTGTACCAGAGATTTATTAGTTTGCTTCCTTGTTTTCCCCCAGAAGGTAGCTGGCAGCAACGAGAACAAGCTCATGCAGAGGGTGCTTTTGTGACCAGACACTGAACACACAAATGACCAGGCTGCAGATTTTCAAAAGCATCCAGCAGCATGAAAAAGTCATGCTGGAGGCAAACAGCAGGCACTGCCAGACCATTTCCTCCAAATATTTTATTAGTCACATTTAATGGGATTTCTTCTCATGCTTTTGAGCTGCTCAGCAATGCTGGAGATTGACCAGCATTCATGGTCACCTATTACTGGCTCCAGCCAACCTCCATACAGTCACTGAGTGTTTGTTTGTGTCTCCTTGAGAGATGTCAGGCTCAATCTAAGACACAGCTCTCAGAATTTCCTGGTATGGGGTCACTAGGATTCAGCTCTGGGAAAGATCACATACTTGTTCAGTCTTGATTTTGATTGGGAGAAGGATTGATGTCATTGCATCATTCCTAAAGCTCACCCTTCCTTTTGGCTTTTTTTTTAAAGAATATGAAGCAATTTGACACAACAGGCTGTGCTTTGTTGGGTCTTATTTTTGCATCTTTCAATGCAACAACATCCATAATAAACACAGGCTGTGATTGCTTATGGAGAATCTACCCTTATTTTGAATAGATCCTTTCCTTTTCCTCTGCAGATGTTTAAACCTTTCCTTATTAAAAATAATAGAAATGCATTTCCTCTCACATAAAATATTAAAAGCAGTTTGATGGGTTTTTTTGTTTAATAAATACTTAGCACTCGCAGGGCTCTTTCCAGCAGAGAATATGAGTGCTTCACAATCCTTTCTGGTGTCTGGCCACATGAGTTGCCTCCAGCAAAGAGAGTTCTTAATTCACAAAGTCCTTCCCGAGCGTGTGCAATTGTCAACGCCAGCCCCGCGCGCTCCAATCGCGGCTGGCACGAGCTGGCCCTGCTGTGGTTCGAGCCATGGGGAACTCAGACATTTCCATACCCACTGAATCCCTGTGATTTCCTGATGGAGACAGCAGCCCATTAGAAGCTGGACCTGCTCCACAAACTAGGAGTTGGGTATTTCTAAGAGTGGCCTCATTTATTTACACCACTGTTGTATCCATGTATTTCATAGCTGTTCATTTACTTACCTCCCCCAGACCACAGGACATGAGGTTTTTCTGTGTTCTTGTTCAGCTGGGAATTGAGGCACAGAGAGAGGAGGGGGCTGCTCAAGGGAGCCCGAGGCAGAGCCAGGAAGCCACGGCCCTGCACTGGCACTGCAGCCTCATCCCTGCTTACAGCTTCTCGCTCACATTTTCCTGAGCTGAGCATCCCTGTGACAAGTGACATTTAGCAAATTGTGTCAAACTGAGGATTTGTTGATACGATTCTTCTGGCTTGATGGGAGGGGGTGAGGAGGAGGAAACCTCTTGATTAACAAGAACTAGCAAGAAAAACTCTTTTCTTCAACAGCAAATCCTTGCAAAGGCAAGAGAGCTGTGCAGGGGAGTTGGAGCTCTGCTGAGCTTCCTCCACCTCTGATTCTGTGGCTTGATGGCAGATGTTGCCGTGGGTCACAGATGATAACTTGACGCCATAACTTATTGATGCCATAAATTGGTGGCCTTGCCTCCTTTCCCCAGCACAGTGCAGGTAATTTGGGAATGCTGAGGAGCATCCCCTGCCAGCCCAGCCTGGGGATGGACCTCTGTGATCCCACCGCTCAAAGAAACTTAGATTTCATAATAATATGCTTAAAAGTCACTATTACACAATTGGTTTATGGGGCCCTTATTTTCTGATTCACATGACTCCCCTGAATAGCAAATCCAGGGCTCTCTTGGCCCACAGACTGTGGCATCCTTTAGCCAGCCAGTGTTTATGGGTGACGGCTGCTGAAGAAGGTGGGGTAAGTGGAGATCTCAGCTCTCTGAGCTAAGCAAATGGGGAGTTTGAGACTGCTGTTGTGAGAAGCGAGTAAAAATGGCAGCAGGGAATAGATTCTTAATTTAAATAATGAGTGCCCTTTGTTGCTTGACAGATGGTCATTTTCTGAAAAATGCAAAGTCTCTTTGGAGGGGTCAGATTGCTTGTATTTACATGGAATAATGAGGGAGAGGCACCGGTCCCAACACATGCTGTGTTTTTCACATTTTTCCAGGGGTATTCCCAGCTGCCTTTGAAAAGAACAGATCTGATCCTTTGCAAACCTTGTGTGAATCTGACCACACGTTATTATTGCACAAGGAAACCAAACAGTGATGGGAGTGTCTCTGATACTCAGGCAGCTCTTATAATGCCCTTTAAGCATCTTTAGTTGCTAGAAAAGAAGCGTGATACTGATGCCAGAAAACATCTTGGGCCTGAATGTGCCTTTGCTTGTGCAGGGCTGGCTGCAATCCAATATCCAGTGATCTGCAGGCTGATGGCATCTCTGGGATTTAACTCATGGGGAGGCAGATGGATGGCAAAGAACTTGCTTGGGGTAGGGCACCTTCCTACACACTTCCTCCCTTGCTGCATCCACTTTTAATTTAAGAACTAAAGATCAGGCACCCAATACTCTGTTCTAACCATCATTTATTCCACCAGTTCTGGCGGTGGGCAGCAGGGGTTATAGAGCAGGAGGGATGTCGCTAGTGGGCACAAAATAGAAGAGTGGACTCAAATCTCAACAGTGAGGTTTGATCTCAGTGAGGCAGAAGCCTTTATTTCAGGGGGTTTTTTACGCTTTTTATAAGGTGTTCTGATAGAGGTTAACACGATTTACCATAGGAACCACCTCTCTGGTTTCATTGGTGGAGCAAGAGAAAAACACATTCAGAACATTTGTGTGACATTGTTTTGGGAACCAAAACCTATTTACAAAAAACCGTCCTTGAAAGAGAAGTTTCCCAAAAGACTTTTCCTTGGTAACAGATCAGCCACTGACAGGCTGAAAAACTCTCTCAGGCTCAGAAAATTGTGTCCACAGAAGGGTTTTGGGTACACCAGAAACTCCTTGCTATTTCATTAAACTGGGATGGTGGCAGCCCTGTTGTGCATCATGTCTGCTCTGGCTGAGGTGTCTCAGTCATCCATCTGCTTCTCTGGAGTGTGCAGGTTCTTGCTGTCTCACCAAACAGAGCAGAAAGGGAAGCAGCCTGTCCCAAGCCAGTGATAAGGAGACAATGATCCTGATGGATTGCAATGGCTCATTCTCCCATGATCTTCAAGAACTTTGCTGCCTCCCGGTCAAGGTCAATATTTTGTGCACACAAGCATTTAAAAGAAGTACAACACAAAGTAATCTTTGAAGGAGTAGTTTGACCATCCCTGAGCCCCCTCAAAGGAACTGTTAATGGCAATTGGTGACCCTAGCATGGTTCTCTTACTGTTCATCAATCACTACTTAGGCTGAGGTTTTAGCCCAAGTAAGCCCTTGCAGTCCCATTAAGCTTCTCCCTAAACAGCAAGTTAAGCAAACATTAGTCTTGAACTCCATATTTTCTTAGTGGGTACTGTACTTGGGTTTCTGCCTTTTCCTACATGTGGGTCCCCATTCTGCCCTATTTCTTCCAAAGCCAAAGAAAGATGAAGACTTTCTGTAGGTGAGTATGCAGTGATGACTGAGTCCCAGACAAAGGAGAATTCAGCTTGCAGATATACCAAAACAACCCTCTTGAACTCCCTGCAGCAGTGCAGGGATAAATTTTGCTATCATACTTTAAAAAACATCCTGACACTTTCCCAGCCTCCTGATTCTGAAAGTCTAGAAAGGGACATACAAGTTTGAAAACACTAAAGACAGTGATTTTAGTTTTGTTGCTCGGTAGCTGAGAGCTGCTCCCATAAAATTCAGCAGTTTTGTACATCCTCACCATGTGTTCTGTAATCTCTGGGTAGCAACGTGTTTCAAAGAAGCCAGGGCAATCAATACCCATTCTTCACAGTGAATCAACTACTGGTGTCAAATTCTGGTCTGTGTTTTTTGCCAGAAAAGGCTTGTTGTCACCTGATTTTGGAGTATGCCATGTCAGGCTGCAAAATCACTTTTTTCCTAGGCATGGCCCTAAATTATATACTCCCTGTCAAGTCTTGAAGACTGAAACCAAAACTGTATTAACAAGGCTTTGTCTCCTTTTGGTTAATTCCTTACCAAAGGTGGTTGCCTGCTGTTTTCCACACACCCTGTGCTCATACTGACAGAAAACAGATCTGGGCAGCATGGTGTCCCTGTCAAGGTTTTGCCATTCTGTTGGCTGATGCTCCTTGCCAAGAGCTCTGTGCACCTGGGAGGGAGTTCCCCAGGACCTCAGATTGCTGGACAGTTTGCAGAACACTGGCCTGGTCTGAGTGGTTTTCTGGCAGCTTATGGAAGCATTGGCTTTGCTCTGGCATGGATAAGCTGTTAGAGCTTATAAAATATCTTCTTTTAAAAAGTGCATTTTATAGGGTTGACCTGCAGAGAACCAAAGAACTGTGTTTATCAGTGGCATCCAAGTGGACAGGACTTATTTTTAGGGCTGAGAGGAAAAGGAGGAAGACAGGAGAGGCAGAGCAGTTGACAGGGAGTGAAACCTTTAACCAAAACCAAAGCATAAGTAATTTTTAAAGGTTAGCATTCCAAATTTAGTTTCAAAGATGCTAAAAGAAGATGGGTAGGTGATACCACTGGTCAGTGATCTCACAGGCAGTGAAAAATGTGTGTTAATGCAAAAAAGATGTCCATGATCTTCTGCAACCCCTCACCCATGCAGGTTGTATTTGTGCTCAGGGATGACAATTGTGTGTGCACAGGGTGGTGACATCCAGGGCTGGCCCACTGGTGTGCAGTGGCATGCTCCTAAAGAACCTGCCCAGCTCTGTTGTGCTGTGTGTGAATGCAGGTAATGAAATGCCAAGGGCTTTCATTACACTTCCAAATATAAAGGAAACCTTCATTTAACCATGTCTGGAGAATCAGAGAGAAAATCAGCGCCAAAGAGAACCTCCTACTGAAACCATTTGATGTTATAAAGGATAAAGAGTATCTGGCAGAGCCCTTCCAGGGGGGAAATCTGACAGCACTCAAGTGCTACAAGCAGTCCAGCCTTGTAGCCTCCAGTTTAAATGCTCCAGGAGTACGATCATAATGCACAGGGGCATTCAGAGCATAAACTGATGTTTTATCTTTGCCTTTTTTTTTTTCACATTGCACTGAGAATTTGCCCTGCGGTCCCTGGATTAATTAAATGCTGACAGTCTACCAGAACAGGGGTAGAGGCACTCGCCTGCCCTTTGGATGTGCTGTGCAGAGCAGAGTACACAGTGCCCCCAGGAAACAAGCTTGTTCCATTAGGCAAAATCAATAAGGCAGAAATCTCTGTGAAATTCTCCTATTAAATTACAAACAGACTAAACCCCTAACCCAGGTGTCAGTGATCATTGCTTTTATGTCCAGGACAAATGCTTGTGGGAGCACATTGGTGAAAAATGCACGTGCCCTTCTGCAAACATCAGCTTTGGGCTGCTTCCTGTGGCAGCTGATTTTTCACTCCTTGAGCTATAGGACCAAAATTTTATTTTGCCTCTGTGCCTATCAGCTGTTTTCTGCAGTACTTAGTGTAACTGGTATACCCATTCATGCAAACATTTACCACAGAAAACCATTCCACAACAATAAATTCATGCTCTCTCCCCAAGAACGTTGTCCTTAATGTCTAATTTTCCTAGGTTGCAGCACAGTTTTCTTGTCATGCCAGTTTTATCTCAGATCCAAGCGTGGTGGGGTCTGAAGAGCTCAAACAGCTCTTCAGCAAGAGCCACCAGTGGCCAGGCACTGCCTGGGATGAAGCAGCAAACATGCCATGCATTTATTGTCCTCCAGCAGCCCAGAGTGACACACGGCCTGCCACCAACATTTTTGTCACTCATCTTTTAGTATCACAATATTCACTTCTGCAACCACCTCTTGGCCATCTCATCAAAGGGCAAAAATCCACAGGTTGTTTATTCCTGAAATGGTTGGACAGGGCTCTGATCAACCTGATCTAGAGAAAGGTGTCCCTGCTCATGGCTGGGGCTCGGAATAAGGTGATCTTAAAGGTCTCTTCCAACCCAAACCATTCTGTAATTCTATGTCACAGGAAACCTTGTCTGAAAAGGCAAGAGCTTGGACACCAACCAAAGGTTTTGATAGGCCCTGAGACTTGCCAGGCCTTTCACTTTCTCTCACAGGTCCTGTCTCCAGCAGCTCAAGAGTTGTTAAAGCAGCAGATGCCACAAAACCTGATCTACTTAGGACATGCAACACAGAGAAAAACTGCAAGGAAATCATGATCCTTACTAGTGTCATTGTCACAGGAGATTAGTCTCCTGATGCCCAATCCTGAAAAAATTCATTTTATCTACTAGATGTATGTTGGTTTTCTTACACCTGGTGGGTGGGGCAGGGAACACTGGAGTTCAGCTGCAGCACCTGGGGCACATATTGGGCATTAGAAGTGCAGGGGACTGGGTTTCTTCGGTGGGATGGGAGAGTCTCCATCTCGAGAAACTCTTAAGGATGGCTGGATAAGTTTAGTCAGAAGAGTTTTCTCTGACTGACAGCCCAAGGAAAGGGTTAGGTCACTTCTCCTGGTCCTCCTTAGGGTTATTTGTCACCAGTGCTGAGGGCTCTGTGCTGTGTCAGGGTGCTGTGTCCCAAACTACTTGTTTTCAGATGTTTCCAGAATTAAAGCCCGCCTTGCAGTTCCTGGAAAAAATGGCTTTTGGGAAACATATTTTGTTATGAGGGTCAGAGACTAACACCCTTCCCATCATCCATAGCAACCTGCCTTAAGAATCTCTGATTGGAAATCTTGTAATCTTGCTTGGATGCTTTTTGAACGATTTCCAGGAATGTTCTTCTCTTTCCCATTCACAACTACTAAATATATGCTCTGTTTGGACTGCAGACCCCAGTCTATTTTTATATATATTTCCAGCATATTTTAATTTTTCTACCCTGGGTAGAACAATTTGGCCTGTTCTTAAACCCAAGACCTTGCTGCCCCCTCTCCTGCCACTGCCTGATTTTGGCATCACTTACAAGGAGTTTATTATTCTGGGGTACTTCTATGTAGAGAAGGACTGTGCCAGCTTCTGACTGACTGGAGACAGACTTAAAACCAGAAAAAAATATGGGCAGGAGAAAAAGGAAATCAGTTGTCCCTACACAAAGGGGTAACAAAGAGTACAGAAGGGCTTTATCCTGTTGGTAAATGGTTCACTGAGTTTTGGGGCAGAAAATGCTGCAATAGAGCAGTAAATTCCTACTTGTGGAGCATTTCTCATTCTTCTGGGTTGAAATGGCCAAAGGTTTTCATGTGTAAGGCAGAAAACAAGTGGCTGCTTGCTTTCTTGTCCTCCTGTCTGCTCATATTTAGCAGGGCTTTATTTATTTGATTAGGTGAAAGGAATATGGGCTCATTGTTTACACTGCATGAACAAGGATGGCTAAAAAAAATAGATTTTTATCAGTGCTAGTCTTGCCTTTGGTTGCTACCCTGGCCTCTGGATTGTTTATTTCTGCATCTGGTGAAGATTTAAATATGCAGAGCAGGATTTGAGAAAATATTCTCAGGCATTTGGGTAGTGAAGGACTATTCAATTTGAGCTGTGTCTTGATTAAGCTTATATATCTCCTTGTGACCTTGACATGGAAATTCCCCCTTTAAATAATGTTTATAAGTCTCCAGGGTTAAATCCAGGCTTCTGTGATGCAAAACATGACTAATGAAATTACTGTGTCCTGAGCTGACAATATCTTGCTGGGCCATAAAAGGTTGAGCCTAGAGCAGTGCTGGGATGTCCCAGCTCTGCTGGGAACCTACCTCCAGCCTTTGGGAAGGGGTTTAAGTTCAGAATGAACTTAATGACGTTTTTAAGTGTGGGTTGAAGCATTGCAAATCTGCAGTCCCACAGGGACAACCATGGTTCTGTCCCATTACTCCTCACTAACACCCACCACAGCAGCTGGTTTGGCTCCACTTAGTTATTTTTCCTCCAGACAAGGACTGTGACCTTAGATAGTGACAGAGGGAAATTCTCCCAGCAATACTGGTGCTTTAGAAATGAGGGAAAAGGAACCCAAGCCCTGAGTCTGTTACTACAAACAAACAAAAGAAACAAAAATCCTTAATCCACCAGGGCTGGATGGCGCAGCAGGAATGCTGACTGGAGTTTCCAGCAGAAAAGCAGGTGAAGGGGTTAAAGACAAAGCTGGTACTTGTTCCTCCATGGCATTATCTGTATGATTGCTTTTCATATCTTGTTTATTGTGGTTAGCGGAGCAGCTATAATACAGAGTGCTAGATGCAATAAATCTTGTCATTGCAAACAGCACACTTTTCATCAGAGCTCAAGGAACTGCAAGGTAAGCATTCAAAGGCAATCTATAGATTTAATTATATAGAAAGCCTAACCTGTGTGTAGATCTTGAAATAAATTATAACTGTGAAGACTGCATTATGTTCAGTTTTATTTGTATTACGTGTATTACCCTGTTTTAGTTGTTTAGTTGTTTTAGTTATGAGGACACAGGGAATAGCATTGCCAACACAGTGTCTTCTGTGGTTTTATATCAGCACTGAACAGCCAAGGATGCTGGTAATTTAAGGGATGAGAGTTTTTCAGCCTTTCTGACAGCTGTGTCTATAAATTTACACTCCTGAGTTTGAAAATCTTCTCAGATGCTAATTGTAGCTTCACGAAATCCCATGGGGCAAAGGAAATCATCTCTGATTTTATTTACTGAAAGAAGCCTGTGACCACAAAGCAAAACACTGTGCATCAAAGTGACAGGTCCAAATTGCTCTAATCTCCACTCCTGCCTCTTGGCCGTGGGCTGGTCACAGCCTGTCCCCACCCAAGGGACACTCTGCATGTCCCCCTGCCTGGGGCAGGAGTGAGGAGGTGACTTACCCTGCCAGCAAAAAACCCCACTGGGGTCCTGGCTGTTTGGAATTATAGCAGTTTCAGCAACTTTAATTTTTTCCTGACTTGCAGAACCCCCAGCTTGGTGGTGCTGATGTGTGGACCTGGGTAGGTTGGTTGTCCTGTGCTGTGGCATCGCAAGGTGGGACTTTCCGCCCCCAACACAAACTTTGTGAAGGCTGCAGAAGTGCAAGGGGTGATGAGGGATGGTTTTGCTGAGACTGGTGTTCTTGGGAGATGCCAGTTCAGTGACCTTAACAAGCTCCTGGGGGTTGAGCTGCTCTGCTTTGGGCAAGGTGTGGTTCAGTGATGATTTCCCCAGCTGAGGCCTGAGGGGGGCTGCTGTCCCTAGGAGCTGCAGAAATAGGACTGGCAGAAATGGAGAGATGGATTTGTCAACGCTAATTAGCCACGAGACCGAGCTGGGTGAGAACAATCAGCTCTGTGGCAAACACCAGGACCTGATCCCTGGCTGATGATACCTTGGGGAGCTGGAACAGAGACTAGATGGAGTTAAGAGGAATAAAGGATATTTATTGAGGCCTTCAAAGGCCAAACCCAGGCAGTACCAGTGCTGCACTCGGGCTCTGCCTGGATGGCTCCAAGGTGGAAGCAAAGGAGGACCCAGGCCCCAGATCTCACATTTTTATATTTGGGTCCATTTGCACACAGGAGTCCCACTTGTCCACCCTCCTCCTTCCACATTGTTTATACTTTGAGCCTGAAGTTTGGAAAAAATGTCCTTGAGTTCCCAATTGAAGTAGGATTGTTGTGTCTTCATCACCCTGTGAAAAGATCCTAGCAACCCTGAATAAAAAGCTGCACACCAACGCAGAACAGAAAACCCAAAAACTTAAGGCATCACTGGCAGAACCTGTTCTGGCCTTCCCAGCTCAGGAGCAGGGCTGGGGAGCTCCTGGGTGGCAGGTAAATGTGATGTGTCACTGAAGTGTTTCACTGGATGCAGTCAATGATGCTTTTGGAGCACTCCTACACACTGTGAGTCAGGAGAAGGTTGCCCAACAAACCCTCAGGGTGCATGTTGCTCAGGCAGGTTTGTCCAGGAAGGAGCCCCGAAAAATTCCTGCTGGAAAGAGGCAGAGCAGGCAGTGGATGTGCTCCAAATTCTCCACACCTTTCTCATCAGCAGCCCTGAGCAGGACTGAAAGGTGTGTGTGCCCATTTCACTGACTCACTGGTCACCCTGGACTTGCCGTGGGGAAATGGGGTTCACAGCTCTGCAGATGAAAAGTGTAAAAGTGCTGCCAGTTTACTTCATTATCTTGGGCTGTAAAGTGTGATTCAGGAGCTACTTCACAAGGGATTTTGCTATTGGTGGCACAAGGAGACTCAGGAATGGTGCCAGGAGGGAGTGGAGGGGTCCCCACAGCACTAGAAACAAAGCAGGACTAGGTTTTGGTTCTAATCCTGTTTTTCACTCATGGCACTGCCTGAAGTCCCCTGGCCCTGCGAACTGCTGAGTTTGTCCAGTGCTTCTGTTCATTATCCTTTGTTGGACTCAAGGATTTCCTATTTCAGAGTGAGAGCTGAAAGAGAAGTAATTGGTAACTGTAAGGGACTCTGTTAAATGGTAAAAGCAGTGTAAATATGACATAAAAACTAAAAACCACATTTTCTTCCATCTCATTTTGCTGAAGTAAACCACATCTGACTAGAAAATGTAGTCTAAAATCAATAGCAGCTAAGCCTCAACAACAAAATACATGTACTTAATTAGCAAAAAAGCACAAATTTATTTCCATTCATAAGCAAGATGCTGAGGTTTCACTCCTGCCTCATTGTCAGCAGCATCACTCTCCTTGTACCTCCCTTGCCAAATCCCCCGAGGTCTGGGGACAGCAGCATTTTGGATTTAACACAGTTAAGATGGTGTATGGGGTGAATTGAAAAAATAATAATTGTCTGGAAACTGTGCCAGAGGAAGAAGTTTGAATAACTATTTTCAGCTGTTTGCTGGAGTGGTGGGATGGGCAGAGCATGGCTCAGTCCCCCCCATGGCAGGAGCAGGGGGAGGTCACTGCCTGATCTCAGTGTGAACAAGGGACCACCTCAGGGGGAACTTCTGCAGCCCAGCTCTCTACTTCCCTTGCTGTGCTTTAACTTCAGGGATCAGTTTTTTCAGCCATATTATTACACATTTGAGCAGCAGCACAATCCCAGAAAGAAGCTCTTTTGTTCATACACACAGCAGGAGCAGAGATGTGTAATTTGTTTGTGTGGACTGGGAAAATCCTTTCCCATGTTGTTTTTAATGAGATGTTCTTAAAGCTGGTGTTTGTGCTGATGGCAAACCTGTGATCAGAGCTGGTGACAGCAGCTGTGCACACAAGGACTTGTGCTTATTAATTCAACACAAGCATGTGATCATGAAGAAAAGTCCTTTCCCAAAACTCTCCCAGGACCCGTCTGTACCTACTTCATAGACCCCGGCAACTCCTTTTACTTCTCCTGCTCTGGTGGGAAAAGAAAAGCACCTGCTGTGACCTTCCACCCATCCTGGTTTTTGGCAGAGCAGGAAAATCTCTTCCCTGCAGCTCTGGTAAAGATCTGGGTGGTTTCTCCTGTGCAGGATCGAGAGCACCCAGAAGTTAGGAATTGACCTATACCCTGTTGCTTGCACAAACTTACATTCTTCAAGTCCCCAGAGGAAATCCCAGTCCTCATTCATCCAGACCATAGCTGGGGTGGTGCTGAGCTACCCTAATCTCACTGTTATCTTTCCAGAGGCTTCTCCATGATCAGAACCTGGAGATTGGAGCTGTCCCTGCTCCTCATCTGAGCAGGAGTTGGGTCGGTGACAAATGGGCACAATCATGGCACAAGTTTTGCTTTCAGCATGCAGAGCTGGTTTGTAAAGGGAGTGTTTTGCTAATGCAAGAGGAAATGGATGGATATTAATTGCTCTCTGGCAGTTTGTCATTTTTCCTGTTGGTTATTGATGAAATAGCAGCGGCCAGAGGGAAAACAGCAGAAGAAGCATAAACGTTAGGAGCAACCTGAAGTCAGAGGAAAAACCCTTTATTGGCTGGAAGCAGAATTAGGCTGCATTTTAAACTGAACTTTTCCCACTAGATTTACCAATATCCAAATATTTAATCAATTCTTGGCCTCACCACACTGCTGCCTTATACCACTGCTGAAAGAAAAATTTCTTCTGAAGGTCAAAACATCCTTTCAATATTTCAAAATGAGCCATTTTGACTATTCTTTCAATCACTTTACATTCCATGTAAGAAATCATTTTGGCCTTTACAGATAGAGTTACAGCTTCTTTAAAGGTGCAGAGCTACAACATCCTTTGGTTGAGGGAAAGTCCAGTGGAGAACAAAGTGCACTTGAATTGCTTTTGCTGTGAATATATGGAAAACCTGGACCAAAAAGGGAATATTAATGCTTTGCTCTGTCTGTTTGCACATTGCCTTCCTCAGTGATGCTGCCTAGCTCTCAGGATGCTATGCATTTATACATGCCTTTCTAATAATCATTCTGTGCTTTAGCCTCTTTTCCTTATTTTTTTCCCCCTGTCTCCACATTCCTGGAAGCTAGAGTAGCTTGGGCTGTCTAAGAGCTGGTAGTCAAAACAACACCATGTTCTCATCACCTTTAAACACTGGAAAAATAGAAGCTTTTCTTGGAGAAAAGACTTAATGCTGTTCTGCATTAAGTAGAATTCAAGTTTCATATCCCAAAAATGAGATTCTATCCTTCTCCCTGTGAGCAAGACTGGGAAAAACTCTGAACAGGCATAGAGCAAACAGTCATTGAAATGCATCACTTTTTTACTGCTTCCCTACCCCCCACCTGTGATGTAAACTGTTATGTGGCTGACACCTGCCACCTACATCCTAGGTGCCATTAACATCCTTTGCACCCACTGGGCCCCTTATCCCCAGGAGAGATGGCTGCATGGTGTCCCAGGTATAAATGTGTTCCCACACAGGGGGAAAATCAGATTCCCCAAATCCCCCACTAGGAGGGATGAGTGGGTTGCATGGGGCTGGTTTTACACCACCTCAGACTGAATGTATTCATTGCAGCCAGGATTTTCTGCAGGTGCTGAGACACCTGCACAAAAGGTGATAAGGTAATGCTGGAAATTCCTGGAGAAATTTTTCTTTTTTTAAATTATATACTTGGGTGGGGACTGTTTTTCAGACTCTTGGGAAGAGTGGCTTGGCATGTGTGGTGTGATGCCACTAAAGAAAGCCAAGCTTGGCTTGGGGTGATGCCAGGGGCTTCTCAAACAGGGGCAGACAAACACCAAAGTGACCACACAAGTGATATCCTCTCCTTTCGGGATGTCCTGAGGCAACCCCAGCTCAGCTGTCACACCCCTGGAGTTTAGGATCTGCCCTGATGTTTCTGCAAACACTCCAGAAAAGCAGTTCAGAGGGATCCCTCCCAACCCCTGGAGTGGGACCATGAGTCCAGTGGATGTCACTGTCCCAGGTGAGAGGGACAGCACAGCCTCAGGAAGGGACCCTGTGCACAGCCTGAGTGGCTCCTGCTGCTGGCGTGTTCCTGACTTCAAAGGCAGGAACTGAGAGGTTTCTCAGAGCCTCAGCTTTGTTGTTCATCTTCTCCAATGCTCATAAATTATCAACAAACAGCCTCAGCTATCAAGACAGTGAGGAGGACTGGGTAATTATGTTTGTGGTTCAAAATGAGGGTTGTCAATTTTAATTAGGGAAATCTGAGGGCACAGGGAATTTTTAATGTTACTACCTGAACTCTAGAGTGCTGCACAGAAAATAATTGTAAATGAAAAATTAATCAGGGCTTGGTAGGTAGTGCAAGGGGTACTCCTTTTACTACTATTTTATAATTCTGTTTTCTCTGAATCAAATTTTGGGTCTAGTGATACAACTGCCACAAAGTTTGATTTTAATTACAATAAAGAAAAGGCGTAGGCACATGCCAAATGTCAAGGGGAATCAGGTTTTTTAGAGCCCAACAATTACTACTATTTGAATGCATTTCTCAGGTATGAGTTTCAGGACAAATCCACTGCCTGATGGGTGCTGTTCCCCAGGGTTCTGGTGTCAGCAAGACAATTCTGAGCTGGTTCTTATGGCCCTGGCCCTTCCTGCAGGTTTCGCTTGCTCTGATGCTCTGCCCTGGTACTGGCAGGATTTGCGCTTTGCACCCTTGCTGGGCAGGGCTCAGCAGCATGCATGGAGGAATCTTGGGACTGAACATCAGTGAGTGGCATTCCTATCATCCCTGTTCCTCCTAAATCTGGGGAGTTTCATCCTTTAATGTCAGCAGCAGCCAGAGGGGCTGTGTTTGTGTGACTGCAGTATCTGAAGAGCAGGCAAATGTCAGCCAATGGTGGGGAGTGTGTGCTAGGTTTTAATCAGCAGGCCAGTATCTTCTAATTTATTTTCCCTCATTTAGACAAAATTTTTTGTATTGCATGTGATGCTGTGAATATTTATGATGAGAATGTCTTTTCTCTTACTCCTGCTGTGATTAACTAATTTGCTACTTCCCAAGGATGAGCACAGTGAAGGTTAAACTGATCAGGACCAATCCTTACCTGGCACTATCCTTTAAGCATCAGCAGAATGGGATTTTGACACTAAGGGTTGTTTTTCTCTGCCTTGCTTCAGCTGTGCTTCACCAGCAGGGCTGTGTCCTAAATAGTCTCAAGACAGCAGAAAGATGTTTTAGTGGGCTTAGATCAACCCAAAGGGTTTCTAGGTGCCTGCCACATAGATGGGTAAGGTCACAAATTAAGGGAGGAAAAGAGGGGAGCTTGTGTTCCCAAAGCCCCTGGTGCTCAGACACCTCTGGGGCACCTGCACCTCACTTGGATGCTCACTTTGTCATCCTGAAAAGCTGGGAAGTGTCCGTGGTCTGGGAGAAGAACTCAGAGGAATTTTTTTTTGCCAGTCAGGGTGACCCAAACATCACTGGTGTATCATCCCAAATCATGCCCTGGAGGCAGCTGCCTTGTTGCCTTTCATTAATTTTGGCTTCTCTTGCTGAAATTACTGATTTGCAACCAGGCTTGAGGAATATTTATATCAAGGAATATTTGCATCAATATTTATATACCTGGGCAGCCAGGTGAAATTGTTCTCATGCCACTGTACTCACAGTCAGCTCATTAACTGTTTGATGCTTCAGCATTTGGAGGGAAAATATGTGCAAGAAAAATACACTCCTGGGGGCCCCCACATTTAGGGTGGGTTCTTCACATTGCAGCTGATTGTGTTTCAGGCTTTGCTGTGATTTGGGGCTGGGTGGTCAAAGTCTGTCAACAAAACAATTTGACCCGAAGATTTTGAGACTTGGGGACATGATTAAGACACTGTTACTTGGTTCCTATAATATTATCCTTGCTCAATAAAACTCTGTATCCGAAGATCTGGCCTATTTATGGGTTTCTTATGTCATGAAGAGGCAAGCTGGAGGATGCTGTCCTGTAAATTGTTTGGTGCCCTCAATTATTTCTCTCCAGGAGCCTTCTTTGTTCAGCTGCTTCCCAGGCAAGTGTCTGGCATTGTCTGGAGGGCAAAAAGTGCCATCACTCATCTGCACCACGGTGGAGAGCTTGTAAACTGTCTGGGATAGAGGGTGGTAATTAAAATGTGCTCTCAGAACACAGAAAGAGGTTGCAGACAAGTATTTATTGTCTCCCAGGCCTTTAACAGGCTGGTAAAACATCAGAGCACATTTAAAGCAACAGCTTAATTAAATGGTACTACAGTCTTAATCTTGCCTGGGAAAATCATTGGCTTATTTCATCTAAACTGTACTTTTAGAAAAAAGGAAGGACAAAAACATACACAGTCAAAATCTTGCTTGTCAAAAATACCTAAAAATGCAGTTAGGGGATACAGCATTTGGCTGGGCTTTACGGGAATGACCCTGGTTCTGCTGATGGCAGCTTCTCTAAGTCCCCCCTGCTCTCTGGGTCTCCTTCACTCAGTCCATGCCGGGACAAAGCTGGTTTGCAAAGAGCAGAGCTGCAGCAGGCAGCCCTGAGTCCCACCTGGGCAGCACTGCCTATGCCTAGAGGCTGTGGGATGGCTTGGTCTAAAACAAGCATTATGGGGAATAAATGGCAAATGAGTGAGGCTGAACCTACAGTAAAACAGGGAGGAGGGGACACGGTGCTTCAGCCACAGGCTGGTGCCACCCTGTCCTCTCCCCACAGCCATGCCAGGTGCAATTCAAACTGGGTTAAACCAATGGGCAGCCACTGCTCTCCTCAGCCCTCCAGACACAGGTGACAGAGGGAAAACACAGCGTTAACAACTGGATTTTAATAGTGCTAATGAGCCCAAATCGAGCCCGGCTTTTCTCTCTGTGTCCAGAAACACTTCTGTTTCTCTGAGTGCTGTTCACTGGGCTGCTCTGCAGAGCATCCCCTTGGAGCAGGGAGCTCTGTTAGACCAGATGAAGGGTCTGGTCCCAGCTCCTGCAGTCGGATGTGGTTTATTTTTGGAGTTTCACACAAGTGTGGCAGTGGGCTCTGGAGCAGAGCCTGTGGATGTGCAAGGAGAGTGTGCTGGCCACAAGTGATGCCCAGCACCCCAGCAAGAGCCAGCTCTCTGCCTGGGCACCGTGCTCTGAGGGGTTTTGGTGCTTGTTACAAAGCGAATCCCAAAGATGACTGTAAAGAACCGCAAGCGCCTTCCTCCCCGTCTGTTTGCATTTGTGGGATCTGACCTACTTCTTGTTTGTAACACAAAAGCCTCCCTTGTTTTCTGGCTTGCAGTGAGCTTCTGCAGGAGTGCTCAGTGCCTGAGAGTCCCAGCAGCTCCAGCAGCACCCCGGTGCCTTGCAGTGCAATGAGGTTCACCTGAGAAAAAGCCCCAAGGGAAGGAAGGCGTTTAATGGGAAGCTGAGTTAACTGCACACGTGCCAGGACATGTCCCCAGCCTGGCATCTCTGTCCTGCCTCTCCTGGCACCCGAGCTCAGAGCCAGCCCTCCCACAGTCGGGGCTGTCAGGGTGTGAGTGTTGCTGCCCCTCTGCTTCCAAAAGCCAAAAATGCAAACTCTCAGCAATAAATCCTGCAAAATCACACTTTGCGTGGCCACAGCCTCTCTCTGCGTTTCTGCAGGGACTGGGATGGTTAAACCCCCTTGGGGTGGGTGAGCTCTGCAGTCCCTGTGCAGCAGCACTTGGCAATGCAACATTGCCAGGAGAAGTGGGACAGGTGGAAGGGCAAGAGCAGCTCCCGAGGCTGTGCCTCAGTGCAGGGCAGCAGCACATGCTGCTCTTCCTCATTTGCAGCACCAGCATCCCATGGCTGTGTGTCCCCATGGGGAGATCAGCCTTTTTTTCTGACCATATACATTTTGTCTTCCCTGCTGCCCTCTCCCTGGGGCAGAATCAGCTGATATGAGCCAGGGAAGAGGCACACAGGATGCACTCTGGATTTTAGAACTAAGCCTGAACAGCAAGGAAATGTTAATATATGATCTTTCCCCTCAAAAATATTTCTTCAAAAGACACTGCAGCTATCTGGGATGCTCCTACACAACAGCAAGTCATAAATGATGGCTTTCTTCAAGGATAGTAGACTGGAAGTTCAGTTAAAGACATCAAATTAACTGTCAAAATAATCTTCCAGGAGTTGATGAGCCCAAAGATTAAATGGCATGTTATTTCTTCTCTCTGCTTTTTTTATCTTAGCAAAAGGGATTTGCAGTATATTTCAGAATCCCTATTTTAAATGAATTGCAAATAGTTTCTAGTAGACTTGGCCTATATGAAAAGATTATTACCCAAAACAACCCCTCTGTCTGGGGAAATGTAGGTTAAAGAAAAACAGGAATGTAAATAAATGTTAAGTCTTTACAGGGGGCATGTTTATTTTCTCTTGAATCCCCAAGCCTGGCTTCCTATGCAATTAAAGGCTCTAGCTCTTCATTGCAAAATAGACCAGCATTTTGTGTGTGTACGTGTGTGTGTGTATGTGATCAGCAAATATTTGGGCTGAAACTGTTTAAACATAAGCTTTCAATAATCTGTTTTGCTTTTTTCCCCTGTTCAGCCTGCTGGCTGAGTCTTGGTTTGACTCTCCATAGACTAATAATACATTACTTTATTGGAAGAACTTAGGCATCTTGTTGATTTTGCTGTTTATCTTTTACCAGGAAAGTCCTAATTCTCCTCTGACTGAAGTTCAGCATCACACAGTCAAACAGGGATACAGGATGTGCAGCAAGAAGTTGTTATTCTGAACCACAGTCTTCAGGTACCTGAGCCCACTGCTGACATCACTGATCTACCACATACCAAATTGCATGGCCCTAACAAAACCTCCTGCCACAGACTGGGAGCAAAAATGGCAACAAATAGATGCAAAAAAGTGATAAAATCCAGCAATGGCACGAGGTGTGAGCAGGCACAGGGCAAGGACAGAGATTGGTAGCAGTCATTCCTGATTTGCAAGATAACAGCCTGTCTCTGAGGCAGCATTCCCACGTTGTTCCTGTGTGAACACTGACTGGGAAAGGTGGCATGTGCCCAACCCATGGTTTCAGCCTTAGCTGTGATGCTTATTCACATGTTTATCTGGAGCTCTGAATTTCATCTCCCCTTCTAGGATGTTTTATAGGCAACAGTTAATGATTTCTTTAATTTTTGAAAGACCCGTAGGGTAAGTAAGCAGAGAGAGGAAAACAAATCCAAAGCTGCTGGAGGATTTCCCTGTTTACTGTGCTCCTGGGTGTTCATGTCCAAGTTGAAAAGGAACATTAATTACAGGCATCTAGAAAGGGCCATAATCATCTGTCATTCATGGTGACAGGATGACATCTCCTGTTTGGATGTTTCAGTGTTACCATTCACAAGCTCAAGAGCCCAGGCTATGATGATAACTATTTCTGACAAGCTCAGGAGAGGAGTTGGACATTTGAGGTGTGTGAGTGTGTGCAGGGAGGTGGTGTGGCAGCACAGGTGTGTGTTAGGGCCTTCTACACATGAAGAGCAACAGATATTTTCATTATGAGCAATTGTAGTTTGGATAAAGGGGGAAATAAACAGAAGAAAGAAAGCCCTGAAGATGGGCTACCTTGTGTGCTCTCCATGCAGCTTCTATTGCAGATTCACCACCACATCCAGAGCCCCATTAAGCCAGATGCTGTACCACCCAATTACATTAAACTCTTCCAAACAGCCAACACACAAAGTCTGATAAGTTGTTAAAATTTGACAGCCCGGTTATGCATTTTACTCTTGCTCAATTTCCACATTTATCTAGGAGCACATGTGGAAACAAAGGCTCTCCTTTCCATGGCCCAGGGTCACAGGCTGCCCACTGGCTCAGTGACCTGGCTAGAAGGAATCTCTGTGGAGCACAGCTTCATCCTTTGCTTCTGGAAATCTCATGGATTGTCTTGCTTGCAGTATGAATTCCAGGAGAAATGCTTGTTTGTAAAAATAAACAAACACTAGTAGCTATTAAGAGTTGTTCTGTTTATTCCCTCCATCTATGGTGTTATGATTGCAGCTGTCATCAAAATCTTGCTTGCAAGTGCCTAAATTAAGTCAATTGGAAGGGAGAGCAGCAGGGGCAGGAATGCCAGCCCCAAATAATGCTGAGCATTGCTGCATGCTGAGCCTCCCCAGTCCAGGACTGGTAGGCACCCATGTGCAGATGAACAGATGGCCAGTATCACATCTCTGCAGAGCAGGGCCTCAGAATGGCAGGGCTTTTTTTGTCTGGGTGGGTATTTTCCCTCCTGTCAGATATCAATCTCTTGCAGAGCTGGCATCTCACATATCCTTCCTGGCTTTGGCTTCTCTGTGTGTCTGCATAAAGTGGGTCTGCTGGCTCCTGCTCATTTCAGAGGAGTGCAGGAATTGGGAGATCCTGCCTGCATTGCTGCCTGCCCCACAAAATGTTCCTGTGTGCCTTTGTCACCTGAGTAGTGCTGTGGCTCATCCCTGCAGTGCAATGCAGGTAGCTCACAAGCCTGGGGTCGGTCACGTAGCTCAAGTGTGTGAGGGATGCAGCATCTTCATCACTCTTGATTAACAATGTGTCAAGAGAGACAAGACTCACTTACCTGTGAAATTCACTAATGATGTGTTGTATTAATAACAGCAGAAGTGAAGAATAAAGAACAAAACAAACAAACAAAAAAAATTCCCCATCCAACCCCAAATCCAAGTTAAATAATGTAGGCAGTGTCTCCTGTGATCATCTCACTGTAGATTAGATCAATAACAACCTCTGAATAAAGCCAGGAGAGTGGCTCTGAGCCCAGAGCTCTGCAGCACTGGCACTATTCTCAGCTCTTATTGTGGTTTACTACAGAAATGTTTTCCCTGTGCATCACAAGGTTCCCTGGCTGGGTAATTTAAAGCCATTGTTGAAATAAATATTTCGTTAATTTTTTCTTGTTGGAGGAGAGATCAAGAAGTAATTTTTCACTGCCACCTGGAAAGAATATGCAAAGCCAGTTCTTTGAAAGGTCAGACTTACACCAGACACTGAATTTAGATAAAAAAGGATATCTGTGCTCATTCTCCCTTTGAGTGGATGCTTGGCATCACAAACTTTGGTGTGCAAAGCATTTTTTTATACTTATGGAATAAAATTTTTAACCTGAACTCTTGAGAAAGCTTGTAAGAATCTCTTCTGGGTCTTGACTTGGCATTTCTAACTAACATGACGAATGCCTTTGTTTGCTGTGTTTATTTTTCTCCCTCAACTGAACCAGTCTCATAGTGTTTATTGTGGAGTTCATTATTTACACCGAAGGATTCAGCTGCCCTCATCGGATCAGCTCCCTCTGTGCAAACACACAGTGGGAAAGTCCCTTCTCTAAAGAGCTTTAGCCATCGGTGCTAATTAGAAGACAAAGGTGCCTGCTGCTCTCCGGGGCTCTGCTCTGGCTCACAATAGCAGGGAGTTTGTTTTTGCTGTGTCCCAGCAGACAATGGGATTGTACCTCCCACGGGTCTTTTGCCAAGAGTCACCGCCCCAAGGGTGCAGGTTCAGCCGTGGATGATTTACCCACCCCGTGAACACATGAGGATTTGCAACACATCCTTGCCTGTAGGATGCTGAAGTTCTGGCATGTCTCTGGGGTTTTTTTAACATAAAATAAATATCCCAGCGTGGGAGGTTGTCATTCAGGTGCCTTTCTGTCAGGCAGCCAAAGAAACCTGGCTTTTCCTGATAGGAATGTGGCAGAAGATGAAGCCATGGTAGCACCTTCTAAACACTCTGCTTCATTTCAAGGACTCAAAAGGTTTTGAGCTGCAGCTTCTTCTTCCATCGTTCTTTATCTTCAACATTTCCAGTCTCTGTTTGGGAAGATATGAAGGAATGGTTTCCCACGTTTCTGATTATTACACAAGGGGAGTGCAACGTACAATGAGAGTTAAAATGATTTATAATGTAGAATGTTCCAAAGGATACACAACATAGAGAATGAGAGAACTGCTGGAACACAATCTTTTGGCAGTGCATGAAAGCCTAATAATGATCTTGGAAACTTATTGATTCAGGAATTAGCATGAAAGGCATCCAGCTAGGATGCTTTGTTCTGTTTTGGGTGGCATCACTGGAGACCTTGAGGAAGGTCAGCAGATCACACTGACTCAGTCATTCCAGCTGGAAATTGGGCAAGAAGCAAAGACCTCATGGAGGACCAGATGCTGTATCCACACTCACCGTTCCAGGATAAATAAAAGAAGAAAATGCTTTTTATTTGTTTGAGCAGCTGTTGTCCTCCAGTGAATCTTCCTCTCCATCATTTTCAAATGCAAATTGGCTAACTGTACGTATTTCGAATTACAAAGATAAAGAATAATTTAAATACATAATTCTGTTGCCATTGAAATGGCATCAACCACAGTTTGATAGAGCAGTCAGAAGGGTTATGAGTGTAGTGACACAGAAAAGGCCAGTTCTGTGAGCCAAGCATGTCTCCTGACTGTATTACTCAAGGATTTTGAGAGAGGACAGAAGAGTAACACCATGAAATTAGACCTGGAGGATCTGAAATGGTTTAAAGTACAGCTGCTGTGTCATTTGCTTCCTCATCTCTCTCCCAGCTATTTCTGCAGTGTGGCCATTAGATGTGGCCAGAAATGCAGACTTGGCAGCATAGATTGGGTACAAAGAATCCTCTGTATCTTAGAGGGAGATAAAGCCATGTCAAGCTAGAAGAATAAGCTGGAGCAGTTACACAGATCCATTGCAGTGCAACTCCTCTGAGCCCTGCACAGCGCGGGGTGGGATGGGCAATGCTGAGACCACAGGAGACCCAGTCCTGTGGGCAGCCCTGGACAGAGCAGCCCTGGACAGGACAGCCCTGGACAGGACAGCCCTGGACAGGACAGCCCTGGACAGGACAGCCCTGGACAGGACAGCCCTGGACAGACAGCCCTGGACAGGACAGCCCTGGACAGGACAGCCCTGGACAGGACAGCCCTGGACAGAGCAGCCCTGGACAGGACATTCCTGCCTGGCAGCAGCCCTGCCCTCACCCCGAGCTGCCCCGAGCTCAGGCTCCTGCACCTCAAGCACGAGGAGCTGCACATCCACCACTGCTCACCTGGGGACAGCCCCTGCAACAGGAGCAGCTCAGTCACTGATTTTTAGGCAGTTTTCACAGTGCACAAAGTCTGGCTGCAAACTACAGCTCCTTAATTAATGACTTGCTGGCTTCCTTCCCAAATCACGGCTTCTCCATTTAGACTATTCCAGTCACATACACTCTCAAAGCAGCTTTGGCTTTTACAAAGGCAATCCAACATATGAATAAATAACAAAAAGCTCCAGCTGAATGCATTCAGGAAACTTTTAATAGGAACTAATTTATTTTATTATTTAGCAAACCAATACATAAAATTACCTATCACAACAGCAGATGAGCTGATGCACTCACTTCCTTTTAGCTTTTGGTCGCTGCTATTGAAAGGTTCAAGTACATTTTTTGCAAGGCAGTTATGTAAGAAAGAGGTTTCTTAAAAAGACAAGATATTTTCAGGATTTCCTGACTACTGAAATAGCCCTGCATCTTCAAATCTTTGAAGTATCTAAGCTTCATCTTGAAAAGCTTATACCCTCGACTGGTTTTAAAGAAGACATCACTGAAAACTGTTCCATAAAGATTACAGCTGACGCCACCTGTCCTCAGGCACAGTCAAACATCCCACCACGTGGGTGAAATGTTCCCAGGGGATGGCTGTGCCCCCCAGGAATGGAGCACCAGCTTAGATCTCCCTGCCCTCAGCTCTGGAAGCAGAGCCCATTGCACTGACTCATCCCCTCTAACATGAAAAGGGAGCAGCACACACAGCAAGAGTGAAAACCCAAATTAAATACTACAAAAACAAAATATTCCTTGCACATACAGTCCTTCACTTGGGGAGATAATAGAGTGTGCATTATCTCTGCTAGCTGTGCTATCCTTGAAGGGCACTGGTGTTCCAAGCAGTTTCTGGGCTTCCCCCTCCTGCCAGAGGCTGCAGCATTGTACTCAGGTTTGTGTGACAGAAAAACCCATCACAGGCGTGTGGGTAATCCTAGAAAGCAGGGGAACTAAAATGACTCTCCAGTAGTTTGGCTGTCCATACACCCACACGGACTCTGCTCTGACAGCACAGTGTGGACAGACTCCCTGGAGTCAGAGGAAACCAGACAGGGCAGCAGAAAGAGCAGCCAAATATATTCCCCTGGCTGTAAATAGCTGCTACTAACATAAAGCATTTTGGTGGATACAGTGAGTTTGTATTCCTGAAAAATACAGTTATAATGGTAAGGGTGAAAGCTGGAAGAACAGGGATCTCATTGGTTTTGGATCCACGAGATGTCCCATAAAGGAAAGCAAACCTTCAGTAATTCCAAATGTGGTAGAGTTTTTTTTCATCTTTAGACCTTTGCTATTGTATTCTGATCTCTCTGATAGACAAAAGAAACAGCTTGAAAACCTTAGGCCCCATTCCTGAAAATGAGAATCAGTTAAAGGCCTCGGTACCTGAAAAAAAGTGTGTTATTCTTTGCAAGAGTCATCATTATAATTCTATACGGTCATATTCTCTGAAAATTTTGTTTTGTAGAAACAAAAAATCCTTAGTATGGGTAATTCTGAAAATTTTATGGTAGGTCCAGACAGTAGAGAATTATCAATGGAAAGCTGTCCATGGCATACCAGAAGATACTGAAAGTTGAGTGTGTCACATACTTGAGCTGCTTTATTTGTACTGTCATTTATTCAGCAGTCATCCTAGTAGTTTTTCTACCCCTTCAACTTTGTGAAAATGTAGAACATGACACAGTTTCTTTACAAAGCCTTGTGTGGTTATATAGAAATTAAAATCATCATCATTTAAAACAGCCACAATATGCAAGGAATTTGTTGGTATGTTTAAGAATTGGAATGGCATTCTGTTCAGTTTTAGAGCATTTAGCAATTATTTCATCCAGAGATATGTCTAAAAAGTCAGTAACCTGAAGCTGAGGGTTTGGTAAGCAAAGGCAAATATACAATTCCTGGAAAGAAAATTAATAGAGAAGAAATAAAGAGCTTAATAAAACAAATACATAATTGTGTATTTTCTTCTAATGTGTTTAAGGAGGCACTTGAATGGCTAAGACTGGCCAATGTGTAAAAAAGAAAGTACTCAGCTACAGACAAGTCAATTTTACGAGGGTAGTTTAAGTGACTTTAAGTACTAACAATGGCCACAGGGTTCAAGGGGATAAAAAGAAGAGAGAAGCATATTCAAAGTAAATAGACTATTGAGTGTACTAGAAAGAGCTACCACCAATTAATTTCTGGGGTTAATGGTAATGCAGAGCAATGTGATATATGTCTAGGAAAACCTGTGGAAGAGAAGAATGCCTGGCAGGGAAGGGTAGTGGGGAAAAAATTCTCTTCCTCCAAATGGAGATCCATCTCCAAATGCTTGTCCACTTCTCCACATCCCTCCTAGCTCCCAAAGGCACAAATGCCAAGCTGTGCCTGGCTGTCAAACTGCCTGAGTAACCAAGCAACTCCAAATATATATATATATATTTATTTATTTATATATTAAATGTCTTCCTTTCCCTCCTATATATAGATATGGGCAACAGTACCCTGGCTTGGATTCTTAAACTGGTTTCCCATTTCTATCATTCTCTCCTCCCCGAATATAAACTAGATTTTTTTTTTTTTGTCATTGACCAAAAAAATATTTTGCTACTTTTTGTGAACAACTTTCTGTGTATTTTAGTTTTGGCCCTTAACACCCTGAGCAGCCCACAAGCCCTTCTTGCCACCCCAGCAAAGCCAGGCTGTAAGTGAGGTGGTGCCTCCAGCTCTGCAGCACAATGTATGCACTTGCAGTGATAATTTCCAAGACAATTCAGCTGTGCTTTGAGGAATTAGTTAAACCTCCAGCTCTACCTAGAGCTGAGGAGTTTGTGGGGGTGGGGATGCTGCATGAAAAGTAGGCAGCATGAGACAAATATAGAAGCTGTCAAGGGAAGCTTATTTCAAGCCAGTCCCCCCAAACTCACCAGTCTATTATTCCAGCCATAAATTTGTCCTTCGGTGTTTGTTTTTCTTGTCTTAAAGTCTGAAATGCCTATTTCTAACATTGTGAAGCCTCAGCTGTCATATCTGCTTTCCTCTTATTGCAAGCTATGCACTGAAGCACCGTGCCCTTTCATATCAAATACATCATTAAAATAGAGCCTTTTCCCATCAGAAGGAAGCTCTGGCTACAGCTATTCAAGCATTTTCTCTTGCAGCTGAGCCAATCTAAGACATTCCCATCTTCCTGACCTGTTTCTGCCCACATGTAGAGTTTCCATCCCCTCACATGTACCTTGGGGAGGGGAGTGAGGGGGGTCCCCATGAATATGATCCTTGTGGATTAAACCCAGGGCTCTGAAAGCACGTCTCAGCACATTAGAGAGGGGCACTGACCCCTGCCATGGTGACAGGGAGTGTGTCCTTGTAACCACATCTTCAGACACAGCTAAAGGCTGTTTCTGCTGCTTACAGACACTTCCCAAAGCAAAGCCTGCAAGCAGAGAAAAACCTGACCTGAAACCTTTATACAATTCTCCAGTAGCCAGCTAGAGACCAGAACCATTCATTTATCTTTAATAGCACTCTCTTTAGGCATTTCCCCAAACGAAATTAACACCCTTAAATCCTCAAATAAATTCATCTTCCATATTTTGCTATGATTAAGCAGCATGCTGTTATTTATTTAATTCTTTTTGGAAACAGTGGTGTTGCTGTGAAAAGAAGAGCCATATTTATTTCCAGTAATTTTAAATCAATTCCAACGCTCTACTTGTAGATACATATGAAGATTTGTACCTAAAATACAATCCAGGGTGAGTCTCCAAACCTGCAGTGCAGTCCCGTAGCCTCCTTGCAAACACAAGCCTCCCAAAAGACTACAGCCCCCTGGATGCACCAAATCCAATGGCATTTCTGGAACCAGGGTGACAGCTTGCATGAAGAAGCAATTAACCTGCCTTGGCAAAACAGGGGGGAGTGGGAAGAATCATGGCCACAGCTGCTACATATTCCTGAAAATTCGGTGCAGCTGCCAGCTTGCAAGACAACCCTGCACTTCCAGCTAGTGAAAATTTGCAAGCTGTTTGATGTGCTGGTTGTCAGGAGGAAAAGGGATGCTAAAAATGACTGGTGGAGGGCTCAGTAAATGCTGTGATATCCCAGAAAAGTACTTAAATGCAAAAAAAAAAAAAGAAACAAATGCTAGTGGGATGTGCTTGCTTTGGAGAAAATGCTTTGAGTTAAACTTGCGACAAAAGCTGGAATGCGTCGCGATGGGTGTTCTCATCCAGAGCACACTAATGAGCTGTTCTACCTAATGAATGAAGCCGTGTTGGATGTTTTGGGGACAATGCCAACAAGCTGCAGCTCTGTGACACACGTGCTGACCCCCCCAAGGGGGTCTGTGCTGCTGCCAAGCTCGGGGCCAGTCTTGCCAACCCGAGTGCTCCGGGAGGGAACAGACGCCTCGACTGTCGTTTCCACACTGATGTGTAGATGGGTGCTATTTAAGTGTGTATGAAAGTTTAGCTTTTTGCAAATGTGAGAGTTTGGGAAGAGAAACAGCCTTGCCAGTGCTCATCCCCTCAGCAGAGAAGAGCTGGGTTAATTAGATTTGCATCACCAGTTGCATCTGCTAAATCAAATCTCTTTAGGCCACTCCTGTCCTTTTCCCTGGGGTGAAGATGCTGGGAGAGGTAACTTAACTGGAGGCAATATATCCTCTTTATTTTCATTTTTTTTGGAAAATCTTAAAAATAGAAGTACCCATTTGTTTTTTCTCTAGTCCTGTCAGAGTTAAGGACTTGGGTGTATATTTGTACAAGATACATGTGCACATCTATAAAAATCTTCACCTCCTCTTCTTCTCCCCCACATATACAGACTCACTCCAGCACTTGAAATTCTTCAGTTGCTTGCTAAAAAAATGTTCTGAAGAGTGATCAAAGGTTAATGAAAAGTTCAGCCAAGGAGCAGACCCCAGCAGAGACAGCAGTTCTTTAAAGCTTTCAAACAGCTGACAAGAAACCATCAATAAGTATTTGTGGTCAGGGATAAAGAGAAACATCTTTTTGAACATATCCAAGCATGAAACCTCCATGGTAGTTACCTTATAATATTATCCCTACATGTCAATCCATGTCATTTTTATGAAGAAGACTGATTTATATATGACAGCAGCAACTTTCTACAGCCCTCAGGGGCTGTGACTTCAATAGCTAAGATCCAAGTAGTAGTAGAACTGTAGTCTACTACTCCCATACCAAATGGCAGTGGGAGGAAGATTATTGTTGTGTTTTCAATCCTGTTACCAGACTTAAAAAGTATTGCCTGCAAGTGCGGTCAATTTGCTTTCAGGGCTCAATGAAAATGGACTTTGTGGAGCAGTGCTTTTTTATTATTATCATTATTTTTACTTTTTTTCCTGTTTTTCTCGTGTTTTAAAATAGAACTGTCTTGAAAGTAAGTTTCTGTTGAGATGCCTGGGGAATTTTAAAGGACATTTATTTATGTTTTGCAAATGTTCATGTTATAAAATGAGTGTACTTGTGTGGTTTGCGTGCCTTGAGCACTGGGGTACCTCAGCGTTCTCAACAGCAAGTCACGAGCAAGAAACTTCACCTCACATGGGCTCTGGTTTGTGTTGTAACACCATGGTCAGAGGGTGGGGGGAAAGAGAGGGGGAAGATCTTGGAGAATGTGTTCTGGAGGAAAAGATTGATCCACATTCTCTGGGATTAATTATATGGTGGATGCTGATGGACAGGACAGATACCTTGATATCTGTAATGTATTTGTAATGGGAGTTTATCATTATACCTATCCTGTTATTGATTGAAATGGTAGTGACAAGACATCCAGATCCTAGTGATTAATTTAGATATGTTAATTGAGTATGTGTTCTAAACAGGGTTTGATGCACTAGTGCACTTTTTCCTCAACTTTATTTTCCTGTCGCCATGGTGCTGTATATGCAAACACGCCTTCTTTAAAAATATCAAATATGAAAGCAGATTTAAAGCATTTTAGAATGTAAGCACTGGGATCAGAAAAACATGCATGGTGTTTTGACATGAGCTGAAAATACATCCAAAGACTCTTTTCCAGCTTGCTGACAAAATGTATAACTTAGCCTGGCAAAGGTCTGGCTCCCAGCTCCATGCAGAGCCCTGATGCAGCAGAGCAGCCAAAGCCACTGGCCTGTGGTGGATAATCATTTTTCTAGCAAAGATTGTACCTGTGGTTGTCACAATAAGGGAAGAAACAGTGAAGGCAGCAGCTCACTGCCCCTGAATTCAGTGACAAATTAGGATTGCTCTGTGCCTGGCTGGTGCAGTGGTGGCTGAGAAACGCCCATGGTGGCCTTGGCTCTTCCACCAGTGAGAAGAGAGGGAGCAGAGTCACCCTGCAGAGAGGAGCAGGGAAAGACAGCACTTCCTAAGGAGGAGCCCTGAGCATCACATCTCATGTGCACCAGCACTTCCCTCTTAAGAAGTCATTCAGTGTTTCTAATTTTAGGCCCAACTTTGCCAGCACTGAAAACCCAGCACTGAAAACCCAGGCCCTGATTGCACCAAAGTCACACAAGCACCACAAGAAGGAAGTTAACATTAGGAATGTAATTCCTTTTAGAGCATTACAGATTCTGTAATTTACACTACTAATTTCTACAGATGCTCTGGAAAAGGCCACTGAGAGTGTTTGTCAAGCATGCAAGGACTGCTGGTGGAAAGTTCAAATTCAAAACATTAATATTATTGCTTAGCTATTGTACCTAAAGTACAAAGGGGCCAAAGTCATTTGAAAAAATAAATCTTCCCCTATAGAGATCAGCTTGTTTTTCCCAAGAATTCTCTGCTCCCAGGCAGATCTGTAGTATTGATGGGACACTCATTCACGTTCACATCTTGTCTGCTCTGATAGAGGCTGAGGGAAAATCTCCCAAAGGAATGTGTGTGGCTGCTCCAGCACTTGTGTTTCATCACTGTGCCTTGCCTGTGCTGTCCTGCAGCTCAGGCTGGTGCACTGCTGGCAATAAAACACCAAAGCTCAAGCTGGAAATCAGGTCAGCCACTGTCTCAGTTTCAGCTGTTCTAATTGCTGCATAGGCCAGAAGGCTCACTTTTGCCTTTGCAGTGAACCCCCCCTCCACACTGCTGGATATAAAGAGGGATTACATTTTCCTTCTGAGAGCTATTAACTGGCTAAATTACTCCAGTTGTAAACAATCCCTCACCTGGGTCACTCCATCTCCATCCCAGAAGCTGGAGGGGGAACATCTTTCAGCTGATGAGGAGCCTTGAATCACTGCCAGCTGTGCACTGTCCCCAACCTGACACACACCTATCCCAGATGCTTTACAGCTTCAGTGGCTTTGCAGCTTGGGGAGTGGTATCTGGTTGCTCTAAAGTGTGTCTGAGAGGGATTTCTCCTCCTATTACTGCACTGTGCAATTTCTGAAGCTCTCTTACAGCATGTGTAGCTCTTCAGTCATGAGTAAGCAGCAGTTCTTGGGTCAGTTTGGTGCTGAGAGCTTTCACTTCTGTGAGTTTTGAAGTGGGTGAGATCAAGTGGGTTGTTTTCCCACTAGTTCCCACTGTTTTTCTGCTAGGTTTGTGAGAATTCCCTGTGACCCTCTGCCAGAGAAGTATGTCTGTGTCCCAGGAAAGGTAAAAGTGGGATGAAGTTCTCCCATTCTTCATGGACCCATGAGACTTGTGCTTACTTTTTGTTATGTTTGCACATTATCTTCTGTAAATCTAAGCACAGTCACTGTTTGTGGGTTACTTAGGCTTACAACAAAGCTTAGTCACATATGGTCAAATTAATTAATTTATTACTGGAATTTTCTTTGTCCTGCTTCTACTGGCTTCTTGCCTGCAATCATTATATTTGAACTTTGATACAGTGCCTATAAAATAACGATCACTTGGGAAGTGGGTGAAGTTATGAAATTTTTTAGCAGCTCTTGGGGGGCAGGTACCTAGTGATTTTCCAGAAGTGCTCAACATGTACTGTACTGACAGCTCTGAAAATACAGAAAATTGAGCAGATGAAGAAAGATGTTTGATCCTGAGTGACCTTTTGTGTCTGCTGCACCCTCTTGTCACTCTGGGCTGTGGGATACATGACACATTAACGAAGCTCCTGTTTCACACAACTGAAATAAGAAAGATTTTTTTGTGGCTTCCTTCCTAATTTTCTGAACTTCTAAGCTGTTCAAGTCTTCCTATTATTTATGAGAGTATTCTCTCGGTGGAGTTCATAGCAGTTTGTGGTGGTTTGTCCTGGTATAGGAACAGACAACTTATATAGGACCAGGACTTTGGGGGGAGGAAAAAAAAATTAGAGACGAAGTAAATTCTCACCTGGTTTGTTGTGACTTTGTTTCTTGGGAGGTCAGGGTGGGGTGTGTGGAATTGGCAGTGAAGTGTTTCTTGATCTATGACTAGTGACTGAGGGGTAACCAGAATATTTGCTGTAACTCTCCTGGCCTTGTTGAAGACCTCTGGCTCACAGCAGAGCTTCTTCAAGAGCCAGAATTAAGGGCTCAGTGCTAAGGTCTCTGTGTTTCACTGCATAGAAATTACTTTCTTCCCAATATCTTACCTGCATATTTCAGGTGTGTGGCAGCCAGGCAAGGCTGCTTGGGCTCTGTGTCCTGTAACCCTAGTATTCTTGCAAAGGCAGGAGACTCACTTAAATAACTTTAATAAAATGACCAGAAAGTAAAAATGGAGGTCTTTGCCTAGAACCTCCAAGTTCTTCGTTTTGATATTAGGAATGGACCTCACATGAGATGTTCAGGCAATTCCTCTACTTAGGACAGCAGAAATCTGTATTTGAACAACAAAGCAATATGTGATAAGCACTGAAATTATTGGCTGGAAAAACACAAGTCATCCATCAGAATCAGGTATTTTGTGAGAATTCTGGACCTCAGAATGTCATGTGGATGCCAAAATTCCAGCTGGCTAGCAAGGACTGTGGGAGTATCCAAAAAGTTTAGGTCTTGAAACTCTTGCTTTCTATCAGCCTAATCTCTCTGGACAGTAAATATCTGGTGTATTCTCTGCTCTCATAATCAGGTTGCTTTACCTTGGTGAAACTGAGAAGACAATCCATCCTTTGTTTCTGATGGTTACTTTTCATAAAAGATTATCTATAATCTATCCAGCAAAACCAATTCTATTCTTCCATATTACATTTCCAGTCATTTCACAGTTGTCTTTTGTACTGTGTAAATGGAGCAGAAAGCCTGTAGTAAGTGCCAGTCCTGGTAAAGTGAGTCCTGTTTCAGTATATTATGGTTGATTTGTAGTGTTTCTTGCTGTTCCTATACATGTCTGTCGAGGAGAAGGAGGTGGATGCTGTATTGTCAGCTGCTGAGCTATTACACAGGTTTAGAGCACTGTAATGTCCATGGACAGCAAATGTTGTAGTTAGGGATGCAAAATGGCTTCCATTATAAAATTCTGACTCTGTGGTCTCATTGTAAGCCTTGGGATGAAAGTTGTCTCCAAAGAGAATGAAAACAACAAGAAAATAAATTATTTGCCCTATCACAGTCCTTTTATTGTGAAATCTGCTTCAAGTCCTCTGCCCAGTTATTGAAACCTTAACTTTTCATAAACACAGGGAACTTCAAGAAGATACTCTGCAAGCAGCAGAACTAATACAGAACAGCTTCTCACCAGTGAGCAGGAGTTACTGAGCTGCTCTCAGAGCCGGGATGGTCCTGTCAAGCCAGCAATATTGTCCTATTCCAGCAGTGTTGTTCCTCTGCTAACAAGCCCTGGCAGACTCAGGCTGGTTCCACATCTGGGCTGTGCTTGTCCTGGGGGCCCATAAGGAGCCCAGGACAGCAGTGTTGATAGCACTGGATGGCAGCTACAGCTGCACACACAGGGTTAGGAACATGGAAGAGATGTGACTGAGAAGGGTGTACATGAAAAAGAGATCTCTGGCAGTGAGGAACTACTTTCAGTTCTGGGCTTCTTGATAAGATTGGAGCTTACTGTGAATGGAATATTCCCATTGACTGTTGCCTTCATAAAGAAGAAAGGAACCAATTTTGTTGCTCAGGTCTGCCTAGTTCCACTGGAATTTGCCCTGCTAAGCTGATTGTTGGTAGTGGAAGAAGTGGTTGGATGCTTCCACGCTGCTTGGTTGACGTGCCAGTTTTCGTTCTATTTCTAGGGCAGTTTCCTTCACATCAGGATCTTGCTTTCACTACAGCAATCCAGAGATCAGTATTGTCATCCTAAAATCAAGGGCAGGGCAAAGGTGTTTGGAGCAACAAGGAAATCATTCTGAAGCAGGGGTTAGGGGGCAATGAGAGGATGAGTGTGTGGATCAGGGCCTGGGTCTGTGCCTGTTCTCACTGACTGACTCAGACTGCTTCAGGCTCCATTTGTAGGGAAAGGGAAACACTCCTTCATCCTCCCCAGTGTGGCAAACATAATAGCCCTTATCTAGGGGATTCTCTTCAATACCATGATGCTTCTTACGCTCCTTCCCCTCAGCTCTGGCTGCATAGGCGGGCTTAAAGAAGGGAGGGGATCATCCTTTCTTCACTCTTAGTGTCCTTACCAAAGAGAGGGAACACTTTCATGAAGGCAAGGAACTGCTGTACTGCTCTGAACGTGCCTGATCCAGAAGAGGCTTTGTTAGCTGACTCAGCTTCAGCAGCACTGAAATGAAATTAGCAGGTGTTAAGCCTGTTTTGAAATGCTGCATCACTATGACCTGATTAATAACAGCCTAACTCTTTGAAGCTGCCTTTTTGGCCTTCTATGATTAAAATTTTGCCAATATATCATGTTGTTCCCTTGGTTTTTCTTATATCAAAATGAAATTCACTTTATTGCATTAGCTCTGGTGGCTGGAGGATGCTTGTTATTGAAGGCAGTCAGAAATCTCTCCTCTGCAGAGAGCAGAGTGTGTGCAGCTCCTTATGGAGCTCCATGGGTACCAGCCAGGGCTGCCTCACACCCAGGGAAGTGCAGATCTGTGCCTTCCCCATGGCAGGAACTGACCACTGAACACTAGAAACTAACTTTACCTGGATTGTTTTGTTTGAGATTCCAGACTCAAAGCTTGTAGTACTTTCCTGGCCTGTTAAAACTCTTTCCTTTTGGAAACAATGTGCTTTGATTGCCTCTGGTGCCTCCTGACTGGCTATGGAGGTACAAAGAGATCCATATTCTCTGCTGATTACTATTGTGACAAATAGTAAACAACACTGCAATTTTATTTTATTTTTAATGCTTAGGGTGCAAACCCCTTGTGCATTCCTCATGTAGTCTTTGTGATGTAGACTTCTGTCCACTCCTTTGCTGCAGATGCTATTGGTAAAGCAGCTTCTAAGGAAACTACTGGGTGCAATGAATTGGGACACCTTTCTTGGAAGACAAGAACTCCTCTTGCAACCCTCACCTTCCTGGACTCCTATTTTCCTCCCTCAATTTGTTTATCTAGCCTATATGTTTCCAGGGCAGGGCATGGCTTGTTTCTTCCAAGCTGTATTCAGCAGAGCCCTGATCCTCTGATAATGCAGCAATAAATCTCCTGGAGTTTCCTGACTTGATAATTGTGTGCTGAGTCCCATCTTCAGACATTCAGGGACCCAACAGGCTCAGGGATCTTGGAGGCAACCAGCAAGACCAGAATGAAAGCCAGGTCAGCTTTTTGGGAACTAGTGTTTTGATACTCTATCATCTTGCAATTACAGGAAACGAGATAACCAAATTTTCAATATCTAATGAACTATCTGCTGATAATCTGCCTGCTGCTTTTAATGACTAAATGAGGTCTGACTCTTCAGGTGCTGTTCCTACTTCACTTCTGAGGTTGATTCCAGCATCTGATGTCAACAGAGATGACATTCATCTATCTGCAGGAGGCCTGTATGTCACCAAAACTGAATTTTAATATGGTGACTAAACTTCATCCTGTTCATTACTGCCATTGAAGCTTATCCCCACATGCCTCTGAAAAATGCTATGAATCCCCTGGATGGCTGAGTTCTTGAAGGGCCATATTCTCTCTCTCCTTCCCAACACATCTAGCCAGGGCAGTGTTTACACCTGCAAACATGAGTGAGTGGCAGCTCCTAGTTCTGCTATATCCAGTGTGAGGGCATGCTGTGTTAGACTAAAACTGATCTAATCCCATTAAAACCCCCAAGCTGTGCAAGTTCAGACAGCCTAGCTCTTTGCTCTGAGTTCCTGAGTACATCTCTGAACACAAGAGGAAAAAAGTCAGATATTCATTGCTGTCTTGAAGCACAGACTACAATGAAACTAAAATAGCACTGCTACTAGAAGTGTTTGAGAAGAGATTATTTTTTATTTTTAGTAAAGCATTTCTTTGGTTTGCTGTGATTTCCTTAGTTTGTGCTATTTTCATGCTGACACAACAATTCGTTGTATAACCAGTGTTTGCACATGTCCTGTATTTTGATACAAATTTTCTAGCACCAGAGCTATCCTAAATGGTCATCACAGTAAACAAAGCCCAGGCAGTGTGTGTTGGGTGAAAGGAGCAGATTTGCAGCAGAACAGCTGACAGGGGAAGAGACAGTGTGAGACTGCAGCCCTGAATCATGTCACTGACTTGAGGCAATGCAGATCAGCAGGAGACAGGACTGCAGCAGATGGTCTGAGTTTGATTAATCAAATGTCCTGAATTAAAGCCTGATTGTTTTTCTTTAAAAAAGTAGGTTAAAAAAATAAAAGCAAGCTGACAATGTAAATGCATGCACTGTCTATTGTTGTTATTAACTTCAAATAATTGAAGGCTGAAGGAATTGTTTTCTTGACAGGTCTCAGCACAGGGAACATCAGAGTGTTTAAAGAGATTTCAAACATGGTGGGGATCAAGCATAGGTACAGAAAATTCTGCATCCTCTGGACAGGTTGAGCATGATGGGCTGGGAACCTGGTGAAGGACAAGCAGGACTGTGCTAACATGCACAGGGCCCCACCAGTCTTGGGAGCTGCTCTGGGCCACAGAACCCCGTTCAACTCCAGACATTCACCACCCTGTGCTTGAATTCAATGCAGTTGAGGGGCTGAGCCTTCCAAAGTGACTTCCAGAGAAGGAAACCAGATCTCAGTTCTCCATGGCTGAGACTGCATATTTATTTTTTTTGCTTCTAAATAATGCACATTTCATTATAATTAATCATCATAACCCAAGAAATGGGGAGAAATTTCAGAAGTGGTGAAAATCATATTCAGCTCTGATTTTCTGTCTCTAAACCAGCAAAAACCACCCAACATTTTAGGAGTGCAGAATTGAATTAAAACTATAGATTGATCATAAGCCCTCTTGGCTCCAAGCCAAGAGCAGAGCTATTAATTTGATGCAAATTAATCTATGCAAATTTGCACACTGATTTAATGAAGAGACAGACATGCAATCATTTCATTACTTCTCAGATTTTCAATTAGATTGAATTCAGTAGCTGGCCACCATCATAGTCACAGAGTTTTGCTAAAAGGTTATTTGATGAATATTTATGAATTTGTGACTCTGCTGCAGCCGGGCTTAATAGCAAGTATCATACTTTCTGCGTACATGCAAACGATTCTTCAAATACCCTAATGCAGTGATTGATTTACCTTTTTTTTGTCTTGACTGCTCTATCTTTAATCCCAGTTATTGCTCTGGTGTTCTGGTTGGAGACAAATTACTTGCTTAGGGGTAAGTGACTGTTTTAAATTATTACAAACACTGTCTTGTTTCGTGGCCATTTCAGTGTGAGACGTGATGTTCTGAGCAGCTGGAAACGTGACAAATCTCGCTCAGAGTGCAAACAGATAAAAATTGAGACAACCCATAATACTGCCCTGGGCAAAAAAGGTGTCACTCCTACAGATGTCTGAGATTAGAGGGATGGATTCCCTTCTCATAGAGTTCTATAATGATATTCAGCTTGCAAGCACACCTAAGGATGTGTTCAGCTGGAAGTCTGAGGCTTCCCCTCTCCAGTGAAGCTGGTACCTGCTTAAGCATTGTCCCAGTTTGAACTGGTGCTTCTGAACCAGCTTTTGCTGAAATTAAAGGAGCTAGGAAAAAAAAAATCTGTGACTGGGAATAGGAGCAAGTCCAACATGTCCTATTCCTGCTTTTCATTGTTTCAAGTTCTCAGTTGTTGCAAGGATCCAGATTGAAAACTGGATTAAAAACTTTGTGAATGCACAATGCACCCATGTACTGCAGGACCATTTTTGAGCTAGTGGTGTTTGGGGAACAAACCAGGTGAGGAAGCCAGAGCTTTAATATGTGCATGCATTACTCCCTCAAGAGTTCAGAAATGTTTTCCTCTGGACTCATTTAAGGCCACAGATGATCTCTATCTTTAAATCTGAAGGTTCAGCAACATAGCAACATAGCAGCAACAAAGCAGCTACTTTTTTTTTTATAGGCTTTGATTTTTTTTCTTTCCATCTTTCAACCTGGTGTTCAATAGACATTAGTTTGGAGTTGGACCGGATCTCTTCTGGAGATAGCCAGAATCAGCAAAACCTATGCAAAATACTGGTTGCCCTAAGGTGGCTTTTACACCCCAAACTATACACAGAATGTCAGAAACTTAGAGTAGAAAACGTTTCATTTGGTGACAAGTTAAACAGGGACATGAGAAAAAAGTGATCACATCATTATGAGCACTCTGGATCTCAATTTTTCTATGTTATTCCATGTAGGCACTTACAAAACCTCCAAAAAGAGTGTCAGAGCATCTTCCTGTAAGCACAGGTGTGCTGTTCAGCATCTGGTATGAGGGACTCAGTGCGTCTCTCTGCATCTCTTCTCAGCTGTGCTACAAATGGGATTTGCTTCGGCTGTTCCTGAAGTCAGCCTGGAGATTACACTGCTGGAAGCTTGGATAGGAGATAGGGGGGTTGTGATGCTCTTTAGCTCCCAAAGAAAACAATTCTGATGTCTGAGGTCAGCATCTTCCTGTTTATCACAAACATCAAACTTTGCCTTGGACTTTAGCCCTTTACTGGTGTAATGCAAGTGAAAGCACAGGTAAATGTGAAAGGCTGTAACTTGTGAGCTTTACAAAATGAGATCTTGAACTGAACAAGGCAACATGGAAATAAGCCCTATATTTTATCCATTCAGAACTGGAAAGAGCTGCCTAGCAAGAGTGAAAACTACAGATGTCTTAGTAAACTGTGATGGAGGTGACAATGGTAACTTCACAACTAAGCCAAAACTGGTGTCACTCGCACCTTCTGCCAGACCCTGTGGTGTGCCAGTTAAACCAGTTCTGTTGCCCTTTGGTTGACACCCACATGTGTTATAATTACTCCCATACAACTACAAAACTGGCTCCTTTTACCTGAGAAAGAATATTTTCTGTATGAAGAGCCAGAAGAGCAGGATGTATCTAGAAAAACAAGAAGTGGTGCTAAGGAAGTGTTGACTGAAGGAGGCTGCACGTCCTTTTAGATTTCACTGTCCACTGGAGCCAGGATGTTAAGTTTATTCCTACAGTAACATACAGTATCCACTGACCTCTGTGTGCTATCCAGGCTATGAATTAAATCTTCTTTGTGTTGGAGTTTAGCTGGGAAAATGGGAGAGCAGAAGACTTCAGAGGGCTAGGAGGTTACCAGGACAAGGAAGGCATGCTCCCATTCTGCTGAGAGGGAGTCCTATTCTCTTTCAGTGGCAAGGAGATTGGTCACTGTTAGCTCCTGAAATAAAGAGTATTTCTAAATTTTTGCAGTCCCTTTACTCAACAAGGTCAAAAATCTGCTGCTTTTATTGCAGCCTATTTCTTGCACTACATAAACACCTGCAGGTTATGTCAGGAAAGACTCAGCTGCCCTGTGAGGAAATGCTGCAGGATTTCAACACAGGCCTGGACTACCAGGGAAGAAAAGCTTACTCAATATAGGCTTTGGGAAAGTTTGTAGCAAATGTCATTAGCAGGGTTTGTCTATCAGTTATGTAAATTGGATACATGGAAAGGAGGATTATCAAACTGGCAAAGCAATACTGTCACCAGGATGTAACCTAAGGCTGAACCATTGCAGGGAAGCTGGGCTGAGGTGGGGCTGCAAAATTTCACTCTATTAAGGAGTTTCTGATTTCCACACCAATTTATTTGCATGATGTCTGTGAGAGTCTAATCCTCTCCTGCTTATTTATGTTTTTCCTGCTCTGGAGAATATCCTCCCAGAGCTTTTTTTTAATGTAAGAAAAGGAGGTTTTACCACTGGCCAGAGATGTGACCATACAACTTGGAGAGCTGTTCCTACTTTTACAGCTCTATTATTTGACAGTGTGTGATGTTTCCACACTTAACCGGAGAGCTTGTCGAATGCCTCATTGCTCTCCTGAAAATCGCCTTTCTTCTGAGCAGTGGTGACAAATGACCATCACTGGGACCATGGAGCAAGAGGGAAACTGTAAAACTCAGTAGAAATTAATTTCCTGAAGCAACAGACTAAACCCTACATTTGCACAGCCCAATACATTTGAGTCCCTGGCAGCATTTCTGCCTCCCTGTGGGAGCAGTTGAAGCATGTCCCTGTGCTGATCTTGGAGCTGGTTTTCTTGGCTTTTGTGGCTCACAGAAAGGACATGGCATGTCCATCTTGGCACAGTGAGGTGCCTCTTCCAAACCCTTCCTCCAGGACTGAGAAAAACAAACACCACTGTCCCATTCTTCTCTTCAAAAGAGCAGGGATGTACAAGAAACAGGACTGCCCAGTCTAAGGGACTGGGAAAGTTTTGCCCTCAGTCTTGCTACTGGCCCGTGCTGGTGTTTCTGGCACGTCCTTGCCCTTGTCCTTTCCTTGGAAGGAGCTCTGGATTGGCAGGAGACATCCTGGGAGCTGAGAAGATCTGAGGTCTCATGGATAAGGCACCCCCGGCTTTACCTGAGGAAACTCCCTAATGCCAGTTGTGGCCAGCTCATTATTACCACAGCTGCCTTCAGGAGGAAGGCACTGGTGCACTCCTGAGCAAAGGAAAATGGAGGTAAGGAACATTAAAAAGGTGCTTTTCCTGCCCAGGGCACAGGGGCTGTCTCTGGGGGACTCTCCCGTGGCTGTCCCCTCTGCCTGGGGGCCAGCAGGAGACCCCTGCCTGTGACAGACCCCTTGGGCAGGGTTAGGTGCCCTGTGTGCCCTTGTCCCCCTCTGCGCTTTCAGCACCCCCTTAAAGCCTGGAAGAGCTGGAACAGAGGCCAGGCAGAGTTGAGGAGGATAAAGGATATTCACTGAGGTTTTCAAAGGCCACACCTGGCCAGCACCAGTGTTATAAATCAGGCTCTGCCTGGATGGCTCCAGAATGGAGGCAAAGGGAGCGGGGGGCAGTCCCCAGATCTCACATTTTTATATTTGGGTCTATTTGCATACAGGAGTCCCACTTGCCCGCCCTCTTCCTTCCACCTTGTTTTCACTTTGAGCCTGAAGTTTGGAAAAAATGTTCTTGAGTCCCAATTGGGGTAGGATTGCTGTGTCTTCATCACCCTGTGAGAGGGTCTCAGTACCCTGAACAAAAGCCACACACCAATGCAGAACAGAAATCCCAAAGGCCCAAGGCATCATCACCCTTGCTGAGGCTCTGAGCAGGGCTGGCTGAGCTGTGTAACTCTTCCCATGGTACAAAAGTACCAAGGGAAATACTTGTTTAAACAATAAAAAAAAGTCACCTTGTTTCCTGTGGTGTGAAGCTTGCTGCTGCATGGAGGGCTTCTACTGCAGGGTCTAATCTGAGGCTCCTGGCACTTGTCTGGATTTTGAGGGTGTTTCTTTCAAGCCTTGGCCGCAGGTGACACTGTGCCTGCTTTGTTGTGCTTCACTTGCACCTGTGTAACCCTCTCCAAACTGCCCCTGAGTGGGGAGATGGCTCAATTTATTGTCTCGTAATATTAGGTCTCTTAGCCATACTGCAAATAAACCTCAGAGAGAAATCAATATATCCCACCCTTAGCACATTGATTTACACCACCTTTCCGATGATGGCTCTTGTAACAAATGCAAAAGGGCTTTTAAAGGCTCACCTGAATGCAAATGTCTTCCATGTGCAAAACACAGCAGCGGGGTGGTGAGGAATTTGTGGTCCTGGAACAACTTGCACGGGGTCACACAGACTTATGCAAGGTTGACTTCTGTGCATGTGAGTGCATGTTTGGGAGATGCAGCCCACAGTCTGGGAACAAGCAGTAAAACAGTGGGATGCTGCCTCAGCATGTGGGCTGTAATGGAATGAGGAGGGTGACAATACATGATGACAATAAAAAAAAAATATAAATAAAGGCAGTGACAAGGTTTGAACCTTGAAGCACTTTGTGTCAGAGAAGAGCAGAGCTGAACACAAAGGAGCAGCACATGCCAGGCTGTGCTTTTGAGCTGCCTGTATTTTGGTGCCAGGCAGTTGAGTGCCTCAAATTTTTGTGTGTGACTGTTATGGTGCCAAAATACTGGCCTTTTAGCTAACAGGGCTGCAGTGAAACTCCCTGCTCTGGGTCAGGCAGGGCAAGGGGAGAGGCTTCAGACGTAGCTGGATTGAGCAGGGACTGCAGAGGTGGGTCCTGTCAGTATCAGAGCAATGTCCCCCCTGCTTGCTCACACCCCAAAGCACCACCAAGGTCCTGGCGACCCAAAAGGCACCCAGGATTGTGTCTCTGCCTATTCTTTCAGTTTGCTGCATAGAAACTATAATTTGTATTGTTATGTGTTGTGTGAAATCCAGGCATTGCTTAGCCACAGCAAGCCTTTGTGCTGAGCTGCATTTTGGGGAAGTACAGCAGCAGTACCTGATGTCCCCTTTCATACAGCAAAGCCCACATTCACACCCACCACATTCACCAGCTGAAATCACGCCTCAGAGGAGTCTCAGGGGCTTCACAAGGTGCTGTTCTCTGCCCTGGCAGAGCAGCATCAGCTCATCTGTGTGAGCAGCCAGAGACAAGCACTGGCAACACAGCCTTGAGAAAATGCTGAATGCAGCTTTTTGCTGGCTAAAAAAGGACTTGGAACTCTCTCCTGCTGCTTCGTTCCCGGTGTGTGAAGCGAAATAAGGCTTTGTACATAATTTGAAAGCAAACAGGATTGTGTCAAAGATATCAGATTTTACTATTAATTATTTCTGCAGACTGGAATGACCCGTGGGAGTCAGATATTTTAACCTGCTCTTCTGGGCAGGTAGATAATACCATGAACTGTTCTTATCTGATGGAAGTGGGCATCACCCCCTGAACAGAGTACACTGATACACCCCAGCAAAGAAGCTGACGAAAATAAAAAGAAACAAATTCTATTAGGTTTTGAGCTGAGCAGCACATGAATTTAAATAGCTACTTGGTATATTAAGTACATAATTTTCCTGCTCCATTACTCCACTGTAAAACAATCACTAATGAAGACAGAATTAAGAGTTTGAAAAAAATGCTTTCAAATATTTTGCAGTTTGACTCAAAGTGATTCCTTGTCTAAAAGGGTAGACTTGATAGTTAATTGAGTTGCAGGTATTGCTGATATGCACTATACAGTTGCTCTAAAGGTGTCAGCATTTCAGAGCTGTTGGGCTGTACATCTGCATTGCTGCAGCCTATGAGTTCCCATTAGGGCAGTTTCCAGTATTTTCCAAGCTTCATTTCCAGTAAAATTGCAGACGCTTGAGGAAGAAGGTACAGAGGAGAATTTCTTATGTGTTTATATTATTTCTTGTGTGTTTGCTAACTGAAGTCTTTGAGCATAAACAATCTTCCAAATGAGAAATAAGTCTTCCAACTGCTGTTTAATGGCCCTTTAGGAGGCTGTGTAGCATGTCTGAGTCCTACTGGACTAGTTCTCTGTACCAGGGATTTACTGTTGAGAATTTCACAGGATGGGTGCTTGGCTCATAGTAAGAGCTGGGCATCTGGCAGTGTTGCCTGTCTCTTGAAGTCCACAGACTCAACCAGAGGTGCAAAACCTAAAAACAAGCCTTGACATCCTTCAGATCTAAGGCTGTATTGGTTTGTGTGCCCTTATTGAGTCCCTCGATGTCCTTAGAAATGTGACCTGCTGGTGTCTGAGCATTTCCTTGGGTCCAGCAGGAGCAGAGGGCTAGGCTAGCTCAGGATCTTATTCATAGGCAGACTCACCAATTCATTTTAATGCTGTTGGTTCAATATGTAGAATGTTTCTTGAAGGAAAAAAAAATCTGCCCTAGAAATAGGATTTGCAATAATTCTTTGTAATTTGGATAAAATCGGCACCTTTCACTTGAATGACCCACTATGCAAAGATTATTTCACTCACTGAACATCATGATTTCCCATCAATTCCTGGAATTGCTCAATCCAAACACCTCTGCCTGCATGGCAGAACAGTGCTGCAGCAGTACTATGCATGGTCAGTGAGCTGTGTTTATGGGGCACATTTGGTGTTCCAGCCACAGTCCCATATCATACATAAAACAACATGGATTTTCCCAGCAAGGAGCTCTGCTGTACCACAGATCTGCTGTGCAGCTGCCTCTGTCCCCCAGCTCAGCTCTCAGTCCCAGCAGCACCTCAGGAAATGCAATACTTTAAATAGAATGGTTGTATGTGCATCAGCCCAGACTGATTATATTTGTAAGCTGCCACTGTTCTGGGCATGTACAAGGACAGGCACGGCACCAAAAAATGGAATGAAAATCCACAGAGGCTTTTATGCTTCCAAACACTTTGGCTGTAACTTGGATATTGGGAAATGCACTTCATAGGACAATGCACGACCTCTGCACTGAGACCCATTTGCATGATTTGTCTCTTCTGTATTCATGAACAGCTCTCTCATTATGGCTTTTTCTCACATTTATTTTATTTCTAATTACAGTGATTTATGATTGGGTTTTAATTAACTTCTCTTGACTGGATCCTACCTATATACTTAATTGAGCCTTGCAATCTAGGCTTCACTCTGGTGGAAACTGTACATGGAAATACCCTTGTAGCCACTAGCTTTAAATTAATCTAAGATTAGATTCTGGAACAGAGCAGCTACTGAAGATTATCTCAGCTTTTGTGATACAGAGGAAGTGAATAAGCTGCTCAAGGTCTCTTCTGAGCCCTGGTCTCCCAACAGGAAGTTCATGCTTAGTGATCCTCAGACTTCCATGAGTCGAGTGCACTGTGCCTGTGGATAAACCCTGCTGTCCCGGAAAGTTGGCTTTGTGGACTCTGTCTTTCACCTTCATGGCACTCAGCAGCTCAGCTGTGACTCTGGAGGGTGCTGGGACCCACAGCAGAGCCAAGAGGAGAGCAGAGTGCCGACACTTGTGCTGTGGGTTCCCTGCCAGGCTGCCGCGCGTTCCGAGGGAGCTGCCTTGCAGTGCAGCCCTGGCTGCAGGGACACAGTGCCACCAGCTAGCTTTGATGGGACATCAGACTTGCAGTTCAGTATGACTGCCCCTCAATTTTCTAATAAATTTGGGTCAATGTTGGTCTTTTGTGGGATAATTAAGGTTGATCCATTCTGCAGGGCAAGCAGGAAGAAAATTCATTACAGCACAAGGAGGTCAAAGGGGGCCAAGGTAGAGAATATCTGTGTTTTGAGCACTGCTGTTTAGTGCTGCATCCTAATTGATCAGTGAACTATGTAAATGCTGAACAGGTCAGATTCTGCATTTTATATAGTGTCAGAACTTTTGAGGCTTGCTTTGAAAAGTTACCTTGCTGTGTTGCATGCCGCTGAGAGAATAGGAAAATGGGATCTTTAACAATTGCTCATTTTTAATTCATGGCAAGTTCTTATGATCTTTACACTGTGCCTGGCCTGCTGAGCATAGTGATTGACCCTGTAAACAAAATACAACACAAATACAACAAACATTCTCCAACCCTTCTCACCTCTTCCCTCCTCTTCCCTCCTCATACTGGGTGCTGTGCAAAGCAATGGCAGATCAGTGATGGTTTCCTACGACTTCAAATGACAAAGCTGCTTTGTAATAAAATTTATTAGTTGGTCTTAGTGGCAGGCAAATTCTGGAGCTGAAATCAAAGCCCATTGAGGCCACTGTTTCACACTCCCTTGGGAGTGGACTTCCTTTGTTTTTTTTAAGAACAGAAACCTGATCCCAAGCACGATCTCCACCTTACCTCTACCTGGGCTCCAGGATTCTGGGCAGAATGTTGCCATGAACACCACTGCCCTGCACAGTAGAAAACAGGAGCATCTCACAGCAGAGCTGGGTCCTTGTATGGCACTTCTAAGCTGGAATTCCAACACTGGGAGGAGATTTGCTATAAATACAGGGCTTTGTTTGCAGAGCTTTGACTTGCAGGATTGTGCTCAAGTCCCATAGCCTGAGCACTCTGCTAGAACAAATTGCTCTGAGAGATCTCAATGTTTTTCATTTTACTATGATTGGAAGAATGCCAAGTTCTTTTCATTCATTTATAGCAAAGAAACTTACCTGACCTCAGGGCTTTACAAAGTGCAATGAGCTAGAATCATCCAGGAATGAGACCTTCCTATGAAACAAGCTGCATATTCATTTTTACAAGCGGTGCAGAAACAGAATTCCTACTTGTTTCATTAATCACTTTTGTGACAGGCCCTTCACCACTCCTTCCTATCAATGCTAAAGCTGGGAAACATTGTTTTTCACAATGAAAGAGGCAAGAAGTGGATCCCTAATTATGAATACTATTACAGAGCAGAAACAAATCACTCAAAGCTGTTTTAAGTATCATGCAATGGAAATCATCACTCAGGCTCAGACAACATGCATCTGTTACTGATATTAGAATTGTTAATGTGAGCATGTCATAGTTTTCCTTTGTGATAAGACTGTGCAAATAAAACAAAAAGAAATAAATTCAGAGGATGCTTGAAATTCTGGTTCCTCCAGGCAGAATTCCTCTGGTGGGCCCTGGGCTGTTCACTGTTTGAAAGAGTAGAGTGGAAGACTTGCATCCCAGTCCGGGACAGGTATGCTGTGAGTGATGGTCTTGTTATGAAGAACAAGGACTTTCTAATCCTGAGAGAAGGAGGTTGAGGCTCTCACAGGAGAAACAGCTTGGGTTTCACTGCTTTGTGAAGTGAGAGATGAAGAGAGAATGTGATTGTTGACTATAAATTCAAGAGGAATAGATTGCAGGAAGGAGAAGAACTCTGTTGTTGGCCCATATATCTGTCAGTTGGCCCAGTGCTTTCCCATTGTATGAACAGATTATTGAAATATGTTATATCTCCTAGAAGACTCTGGTTTTCTTCTAGTCTTGGACCATAGCAGCTGTGGTACTTCTATGCTTGGCACTAGAGTGGAACTTTTACAGCCAAGTTGAGATAAATTTACTTTCAGTGTGAGAAGTATTCCAACTATGAGAGCTGCAGGAATCCAGGAAAGACTCACAGTATTCAGGCACAGCACCTGAAGTAGCCATTAGATTAGTATCTGAAGGATTGCATGACGTGGGAGCATGTGCTAGCTGAATTGTGATGGTTCAAAATCCTCTGCAGTCCTATGGGAATGTGAGCTGAAATAAAGAGACTGTGTAACATCAGTGAAGTGGGGAAAAATCTACATGAGGAACATCAGCAGATTTACTAGCCAGTGGTTTCTATTTAATTATTGATAGTAATCCAAGTACTTCTTACTCTGTCTTGTACTATTTTACAGTGTTTTCCTCTGTGTATTGAATGTCTGATTTACTAAGGAACTATATGCCTTGGAGTTGTGTAAGAACAATGAATGTATTCATCAGCTTTTGTATAAAGCAGCTGTAAGATCTCACTGAGGAGGGCTTCTGCAAAGAGTTAAGCTGGGGGATGAAGGGAAATGTAATAGAATTATACATAAGATTGGCACATCCATCTAATGTGCTACATGGGCTGTGTCATAAGGTTGGTTGTTTTGTTCTCCCTCTGTGCTTAGAACTTACAAAAGCATTTCAGAAATTCAGCATCAATATCTAGGGTAAGACTTTAGCTCCCACTTAGGCCCTGTACAAGGGAGCCAGGGTCTCAAATGGAGGGCTGTGCTCAGCACTCTCTCCTTGGCTCTGCCATGGAGAAATGCTGCTCATCACACTCAGCCAGGAGGAACAGGGCACAGAGCAGTGCCCTGCCCTTCCAGGCTCCCAATGCCTGCAGTGAGGGGGGCTGGCTACAGGCATTTTGGGGAGTTACAGTACAAAGGGAGTGCAGTGTTTTGAATTCTGCAGCAGTTTCTTCAGTATGACTGGTGTGGGATGGCACAGACTGGGTTGACTTTGCATGGAAAAATTTACCTGAGTGAATTGCCAAACTTTTGTCCAGGATAAACAACCAGGGAACATAATATTGTTTCAGTAAGTTAACCTCTGCCAGTGGACTCACTGCAAGTACCAGGGAAAACTCTCATCCTTCCTCTGCACTGCACTGTATCCTTGCTTTGTATTGGTAAGAGGGAGATTTCCTCATCTGGAGCCTTAATAGTTCTTTGGGCTACAAAAGGCCTCACGCACAGGTTCAGCTGAAAGGAGGTTCAGTGAGATAGGGGTCAGTCTCTTTTCCCATGTAACAAGTGATAGGACAAGAGGAAACAGCTTCAGGTTGTGCCAGAGGAGGTTTAGATTGGATATTAAGAAAAATTTCTTCACTGAAAGTGTGGTCAGGCATTGGAACAGTCTGTCCAGGGAAGTGGTGGAAGTGTTCAAGAAATGTGTAGATGTAGAGACGTTGCTTAGTGGTGTCCTTGGCAGTGCTGGGAGGGACTCCTTGATCTTAGAGGTCTTTTCCAACCTTAATGGTTCTATGATATTATAAAATTGCCTGTCTAAGTTGTTCTTTGATATTCCACTGGAAGGGGTAGCCCATGATGGAGGGCTGATAAAATCAGATGGAAGATCTCACTGGGCCTTCCCTGGAGAAATGTGTGGGCTCAGGAGAACAAGTGAAAACACTTCCCATGTCCTGTCCAGACCTGTACTCTGAACTTGGGCTGCTCTTCTTGACAGCTTGAGCTGGTTTAGATAAACCCTTGCAAATGGGAAGGCATTCCCAGAAATTACACAGTAACACTCCCATGAGATGCTACTCAGCAGGACTAGTGAGGGGCCATTGCAAACAACTGGATACACACAGGATGATGTCTTGCACTGTCCTCAGCTATCATCCCTCTCCTGCTCTAAATGCATCTGAAGGGTGTGATTCCCACTTAGAGTACATTACAGAACCAGGTCAAACATGAGGAATTTGGTTTTTTACCTGCCTGCTAACCTGACAGACCACGTAGTTTGATCTTTGTGAAATTATCTGACTAGACATGGCACTCTTCAAAAGTAGAGGATTAGGAACTATTTATACAAAGGAGAAGACAGATGTATTAAAACACAGTGATAAAAGTTGCTTACTCTAGATTTACAGGGAAAATTAAATTAAAGAGGAAATTGTTACTTATTTGACACTGGATGTGGGAATTATTGGGGAAAGTGTTATTTCTTTGACTGTGAATGTGGGAATTATTGCTAATTGCAAGAGTAATTTCTTGAAAATGATGCTGTAATGACTCTTTCTATTACAAGTGGTAATGCTGTCATTACTACATTACTCAAACTCAGATCCATGGGGAAAGCCCTGTAGGGTGAGCAGTGACTGAATGTTCCACATTAAAATAACTACACTCGGTCTTAAATTTAGAATATGTGATACATATCTAATGTTCTCTAGATTTCTTAAGGTTCCTCTTCCACAAAGATGTTTTTCTTATCTACACTGTGGACTGGCTAGTTTGTTCTTTTTATACTAATTAGTTGCTCAGGACATGTTTAATGACAATATTCAGACATGAAATCTTTTTAGCATTCATACAGTGGTGAAAATCAAGAAATGAGCAGCTTATTTCTTATAATGCTCTGTGGAGAAAAATTTGTCAGTCCTATCCAGAGCTTTCCTGTTTCTGCTGCCTCTTTGAGATAGGATTTAAGCATCTTGGTGGAAACATCCTGTGGCAGTGTGAGAAATATGACAGAGGTAGGTGCAACAAATGCTATTCCAGCTCTCTTTTTGATTCTGTAAGCCCTGGTGAAGCAGGAAGGGCATGTAGAGGATCAAGAAGAGCCCTTGTGATTAGAGCAAAAGAGAGTTATGAAGCTGGGCTTCCACACAGCCTCTCTCCACTAAGCGTCTGTCTCACTGACCCAAGGGCATCCCCAGAATTTCCTAAGGAAGGCAGGGCAAGTGCTTCCCCTGGGAAATAGTGTTAATTCAGTTCTCCCAGAGGTGAGGAGCCTGCTTGATCTGGAATTTTAACCAGTGTCTTCTGTACTACTTAAGAGTCAATTCTTTGCCAGCCAGGTGCAGGCACGTGGCTGCTGTGTGCAGATACACCTTGGTGTGGCAGAGACCAGGGAACACCTCTGAAATGCAGGGAGAAAATAAGGTGCTTTTCTCTCCTTGATTTTTTACTGTGGTGTTCCTGGTAACAATGGGGAACTGAGCCACTGCTGCACCCTGGCCTTGGCTTGGCTTTCAGTGGAAGGTTGTGCTGACCTAAGTGATAAATACTATTGTAGGAAAAGGTCTGAAGGAGAGTTTTGTTCTGGCTTCTCTGCACTGAATGAAGGGGAAGGAAGCCCCAAAACAATTTTTGGTTGAGGTAACTGGATGGAAATTAGGTAGTCATAGAAAAATACAACCCACTTCAACTAGAAGGTGCAGGGGCTGTGGGAGATGGACTCTCTCCTGCTTTGGAGGCACTTGGAGAGCTCTTGCTCTCTGTTTCTCCACAAGGTCCTGGGCAGGGGCTGCTGGCTGGGATTTGGGTCCCACATGAGGGTGGTGGCTGGCCCAGTGAAGGCTTCTCCTGATCTCACTGCTCTTCACTTCAGTGATGATCTTCCTTACTGAGCTTGTCCCAGTTAACTGTAGTTGGGGACTTGTCAGGATCCTCCTCTGACAGAGAAATTTCAGTCTTTGCTCTTCAAACATATTCTACTTTGTAAAAGCATTCAGAATTTGTTTTCTTTTTAAGTGTAATTTTGAACACATTAATGATATTGGCAATTACTCAAAGAAAAACATGTAATCAATGAATGCTTGCTAGTCTGTGGAGTGATAAATTTTAGAAATACAGTCTGTGCTTGCCTGGAATTTATTGCTTCAGGCAAGGTGATGGCTGCAGCAGTGCCGTTTCCAAAGACTGCGCTGTGCATTTATTTTCTCATTAGCATCTAGTTTCTATTGTATATTTTGAACAAAGGTAACCTTGGAGTAGGAACACATTCCTTTCTGTCAGGAAGAACTTGTGAAGCTGTTTCAAAGGTGCATGCATGATTGAGCAGCAATACATCACAAGAAGCTCTGCAAAGAAGATAATTCTCCATGGGCTGTAGTGTAAGAAAAGAAAAATCTATTTTTTTAGATTACTGTACTTTGTTGGGGGGGAGGGTTAATTTATGTGTGTTGTGACAAGCTCTCTCAGATGGTGTGTAGACTGTTTGTCAACTCATAACTATCATTCTCCAAAATAGCAAAGATTCATTGATTTGCATTTTAGTAGGTTTTGATAAAAATCAATATTCCTTTTTAAAGGAAGGAAGGAAGCTGTTGTCAGTGAAAATTCTTTAAAAAGCAGAAATTCAGATGGATTTTTGTAATTCAGGAGAGGAATTTGAAATAGTGACACTAAACTTTAACTGCAGCATCCACTGTACCGAGTAAAACTCAGTATATTGCTGCCATTTAATGGTGTGGACACTGCTCTGGAAGTTCACAGGAGCTGCATTTCTGAGCATGGAGATGAAGATGTGGTGGGGAAGTGAGGAAGGGCAGTCCTGTGGCAAAGCACTGAGCTGTGTCCTGGAGGAAGAGGAGGCCCATGGTGAAGGGAGAAGTGTTTGTGACCAGGAACATCAAACCTCAGTGTGAGGCCTGGAAATGGCCTCTCAGGTGCTCCTGTTTTGGAAGCACCTGCATGCCAGCAACATCTCAGAAACATTAGACACAGCCCAAGAAGATAAATAGGAGTGGTCCCCAGAGCTGGGATAATCAGCTCTGGGATAATCACTGCCCAGCACAGGAAAGACCCATCCACATCCCCCAGGAACCACAGGGCATAGTTAGAACAGGAAAAACACTGTCAGCAGAGCCAGGTATTGACCAGGAGGCTAATCCCAGCACTCTCATTTTACAAAACACAAGCTGAGACTTTTAACAGCTCTGCTTAGCCTCAGTCTTGCCTGCTCCAGCAGAAATGTGCTCCTACATTTGAGGTGAGCACTGATGCAGGGGAGTGGCTTCTGCTAAAATCCCACCAGGGGCTGTAAAACCTCTGGTGTTTGGAAGGTCCATCAGAGCAGGGGCAGCTGCCTCGAATGCTGCCAGGATTTTGGCTTCATGTACCCCTGGAGCAGCTCCCAGCGCCACCAGCACTCTGGGTACACCCTCAGGGATGGGCTGAGCTGTCCCAGGAAAACAGAAGCACAGATAATGAGCTGTGGAAGGAATGTGGTATTCCTTCAGGCTGCTGCTGTGGATGGGTTTTATCACAGCTGAGCTGGCTCTGTGAGCTGGGGTGCTGTGTGCTGAGTGTGGGGCTGCTCAGGCTCATCCCACCCCAGAGAGAGCAGTGCTTGGGGAATTCCAGAGATGCTAAAGGGCTGCACAGCCAAAGCAGCTGGATTGTGGCTTTCAGCTCTCAGTTCCACTGAGCTGTGGTGTTGCTGGCCCTTGCTCTTGTGTATTTGTGATGATGGGACGGAATTGACACCCTGGAGTTTCTCGTTTTCAGGATTATTCTGTGATGGCAAGTTTGAATCCTCAGCTTTCCTACAACATCAGAGCCCCTGGAACTTGCTTCAGGGGGAAATGGGGCTGGTCAGCCCTGTGCCAAATTGATCCTAAAGGTGAAACCTCCATCAGAGGAGTGAGGGGTTTAAGGATAAATTTCTGGTGAGAGGCACCATGTAATCACAGCATAGAAAGGTGGCTCTTGGCTCTTTAGCTCTGCAGTCAGCTGTGCTGGCTCAAAAGATCACATTAAATCTATGCCTGTTCTTATTCATGAAACTTGATGGGTTTTGAACATAACAAACTTTAATGTGTTTGAAAGTGCCTTAAGTTGGTAATGATGATGAAACACAAAGAATCATCCAAATTTATTCTGTTTACTTCTACAGTATAAACAGCTTTATTCAGTAGTTCCTGCATGGGGTACTCAAGATTTTTAACTGACAACAGAAATCCACATATGGCTCAGAAAAGTGCTGGCATCCTCTTGTGTGAAGTTTGTTAAAATTGTATGATAGACATCTTGTTATTTAAAAAATCCTTTTCCTTTCAAACAAATTTATTCTGTGGTTTAAAAACTGTGTTTTAAAAGCTAATTGGACAAGGCCAAGGTTATAATTAGATTTATACTCATGCAGAGTAGTCTCCTAGGACTATTTTGTAACTCCATGTCTGAAAGTTTGTCAGGGTGTCAAAATTTATTTTAAAAATTTTGTCATCTGCTGTAAGTGACAATTGCAGTTGTACCAGGAATTTTTCAGTATCAAAGGCAGAGATGATCTCAGATGGGGGGGATCTGCCATTATTTACCATCTATTTGTCAAGCTGGTTTCCTCCCTTCTCTCCTGGAGGTGATGCTGATGGCCAAAACTGCCCTGCTGGTGATTTCTGTAGGATTACAAAGGTTAAACCAACATGAGGTCACTCACTGAAGGCTGATTCATAGCTGTTCACAAGTGCATTCAGTAATCATAAACTCTCTCCCAAAGCAATCAGATCTTTAAGAGGAGAAAATAATTTACTTAGGACATAAGAATCTTCATAAGCAGCCTAAACTTTATTCATTATTTTTAATGGGAATTTAAATTTTCTCTTTCTCTTACACAGAGAAGTGTGCCTTTGTTTCCATCATTTCATGGCTGAGAGGTGTCTGGGCTCTCTTAGGAAAGCACAAATGTTCAATTTACCTGGGGCTTGTAAAAGTAAAGGCTTTCCCAGCTTTACTGTAACTCTGGTTCTCCCAGTGTGCTTTCACCGGCTGGCATCACACAGCAAGTACGTGCTGGGTCCTGGCTGGGCACAGGAGTGCTCCGGGTCCTGGCTGGGCACAGGAGTGCTCTGGGTCCTGGCTGAGCACAGGAGTGCTCTGGGTCCTGGCTGAGCACAGGAGTGCTCCGGGTCCTGGCTGGGCACAGGGTTGCCCCGGGTCCTGGCTGGGCACAGGGTTGCCCCGGGTCCTGGCTGGGCACAGGAGTGCTCCGGGTCCTGGCTGGGCACAAGGCTGCTCCAGTGGATTCTCTGGAGAAGTTCTGCCCTCAGCCCCATCTGACTCTGCTTTGCTGTGGCAGGTGCTGTGTGCACAGGCACCTGTGGGAGAGGATCAGCTTAGCTGTGCTTTTCCTCCTCTCCCTCCTGATTATTACAAGAAACAGCAGCTTTTACAGTGTAAATGAGAGGCTGCTGCCAACAAGTTCCTCCTGATTCCCAGGTGCAAATCCTGCATATGGAAGAAGCTGTTCCTCATTAGACACATGCTGTCATTTAGCACGTGGAGGTATCCATGAAAGGCAGGTGTCCCTTTGCTAACAGCTACACATTTGGGTAGTCAGAGTTCATCTCTTTCCTGAAGAACTTGTAGCTGGAGCTTGTGCACAAGACACAGAAACTTCTGGAATGGGGAATTTTCCAGTTGTCAAACCTGAGTGGTTTTGTGGAAATTACCTGGCTTCCCAGACCTCTGACAGAGCATATCCATGTCTGAATGGCCACTGTTTCCTGCTTTCCTAGAAGCCCCAGCCCTTCCAAAATCCCATACAAGTGGAATTAATAATAAAGGCTTTCAATGTCGTTAAAAGGCTGGGGGTCTTGGACAAAAATGATCCTAAAAAGTTTTGTTGTTGTTTTTTGCTTTGTTAAGTCTTGTTTTCTGGTAAGCTCTATTTATCACCTAATAGAAAAGGTGGAGGAAATGTGCCTTTGAGAACAAACTGATTAAATGACTTCCCCAGGGTCTCACATGTACTCTAGAAACAGAATTGAGCTTACAGCTCCTGAGTATTAGTAGGGCCTTAACTGCAGAATGATCTCAGTCTTGTTATGTGAACATAATCTCAGCTATATGCTGGCTGACTTAAACCTCTAAAAATAAAAGCAAAGCTCTAGCTCAAAAATGAAATAAACTGCTGGAATCCCTTCAGTACTAGTAAATTATTAATATTAACCATTTAAAGAGAAATGTTGCTGTTGTAGAGGGATAGCCTTTTTAAAAAGTGTTTTCAAAGGACAAATGTTTATTTCAATAACCAGGCTGCAGGGAATCGTATCTGACAAAGTTGCTTTGAGTCTTTACCCATAATTTGCTAATGAATTTCATCTTAAGTGCAGTTAAAATGTAAGAGTTTGACTAGAGACTGGATTGAAAATAATATTTTTTCTTCTTCCTGTTTTCTCTCTAGGCACTTGTTAAGAAATGTTTGAATGCAATGAAGTGTTAAGAGACTGAGAGCTTGTTAAAATAGTAGAGGGGCAGCTGTTGGAGGGGAGGCAAAGAAGAAAGTAAGGAATGCATCTGAAGAATCTTTCTTTCCAAGGAAGATTAAAAGCACTTCAATTTGAGGAAAAATAAATGTTCTTTCAGATCTTCCTGTTACACACTTTAACATCAAATGAGGCATAAAATTTGTTTGGCTGCTTCTATGAGCATCAGTCTTTTATGTCTGCATTGGGACACTGGACCTGGTGTGCACGTACCCAGGCTAATTGCACTGGTAATGGTCTCATGCAGCAACTGGATCCCAAACTGGATGGATGGTTAGGGATAATGGATGTACTCATAGTAACTGGGATTGGCTAAAACCAGGATAGTGCTCAAATATTGAGGTTGCAGTGGGTGATACATTCAGTTTTGATAAGGATGTTTTGCATTGAAAAGGCTTCTCTATCCTCAAAAATTAGTCAGCTTCTATATTTATTGCTCAGCAGCCATCACAGCTGTGGTTATGCATCTTCAGCCATGGCTTCTTCCAGTGCTTCTGCGCTCCCTGCAGCCTTCCCAAATAGTGTAACCAATGGGATCAGCTCAGCTTTAACTCTGAGGGACAAATCCAGCAGCTCTAAAGCAGGGAAGTGTCCCTGTCCTGGTGTTTGCTGGCCTGGGTAGGGGCAGAGTTCAGGCTGTGTCTGTCTCAGGCAGGCTCTGCAGGGCAGTCCTGGGATGGGAGTGCAGCTGGTTTGAGCCTGGTGCTGACAGCACCAAGGTGCTGGGTGTCATCCCCACATGGGATTCACTGAGGAGTTGGACTTGATCCTTGTGGGTCCCTTCCAGCCCAGAACATTCTGTGATAAGAAAGCTGCAATTGGCTCCTCACAGCAACTGTGGCTGAGCACAGGCAGCAGCTGCAATTGTTCACTGCAAGTCCTCTCAAATAAGAACCAGTTTGTGTTTGTCTTCCAAGACTGGCACAAAGACAAGTGCCTGGAATGTCTCTGTTTGTGTTTGTCACATGCTAAAGGAAGGGGCAGGTTCTCCATGAGTCCAACCCACTGGTGCCAAACAGGACAGGACTGCTTGGCCTGTGCCCTGTGCCCTTCTGCTCTCTCTACCTGTGCTGGGTTGGATCTGATGCTTTTTGGACCCTTCCTGGAGCTGAATCTTTTTGTTAATCCACTGAAAATTAACCCTTACCCCACCCAAAAAAAAAAAAGTGGTCATTGGTTTGCTTTTGGTTTTTAGTTGGTTTGTTTTGGTTTGGTTTTGGCAGAATTGCTCCAGAGCTGGCTCAGCACAGGTTCCAATTAATTCAGAGCTGAAGGAAGGCAGGGAGCAGGACCTCTGCCTTCAGAGCTGCTCTCTCAGCTGTTGGTTCCTACACTGGGAAGTAGAGTTAACAAGGGAGATTTGTTAAGTGAAGTGTCTTAATTTTTGTGAGATTATTACAAGCTAACAGGACAATCTGTGGAGCAGATAAATATCCTGTACTGGGAGCAGATCTGAGCTGACTCTGGAGAGGTGGCAGTACACCTTTGCTTTTGAAAAACTCTGCTGATGTGTGTGCAACATTAGCTTGTTTCATGGTTTACAGGCATTGAAACAATTCAATTAGATTGCATGCGATTAAAGACACTTTTGCTGTTAATCAGTGTGGATTAGGAGGATAGGTTTAAGAGTTTGAAGGGGGAGCTAAAAATATAGAAGGGGATTTATTAATATTTGAAGTGCAGACTGTCACTCACTCAGCTGTAAGGCCTTGGGATCCTGAGAAGCCCGTTTCATTTCCCAACAGCATACAGATGGGAAAGTCTGTTGACAGATGCATTATATTCTGTGGGAGATTTAGTGAGAATGTTTGCCCTGGACTTTTAGTATTATTCATATATAGTTCTTATTTAGATTGGATTTTAAGCAAGAAATCTGCCTCCATTCTAGTCTAGTTTGCATTTCAGGGTTTGTTGTACACGTGCTAGTACAGGCTGGGCCAATGCCACCGAAGCCCTGAGTGGGATGTGGGGATGGAGCAGGCACAGGGACTGAGCTGAGCTCCTGTCCCAGCCCAGCTGGTGTGAACACACAGGCACAGATCCCCAGACTGTGCTGGGGCAGCCCATTGCTCTGACCCTGTCACACCAGGGAGTCAAAGGAGACATCTGGCAATGACTTTGTAACCAGACCCTCAAACTAAGGTACCCTGAACGCTGAAACTCTGCAAACCCCCCAAAGATTGCTTGGCTGATATGCAGAGGTACAGATATCCAGGCAACTAAAGAATATCCTGGCATGTATTCATGTTGCTGGCTTTGAAAATTATAGTGGTGTATTTTAGGGACTGAATTAAGCCATTTAAATCATCCAGTCTGACTTCTATAACAGAGTTTTTCCTTACATTCTAATTGAGAAAAAAAAATATTTTAGCTATAAGGACCAGTCTGTCACATCCCCCAAGAGGGCTGTTCACCTACAAATTGTCCTTAGTCTTAGAAGTGCATTTTGTTGTGCTGATGCCTTTCAGCTGAGTAGGCAAGTCCATAAAACTGGCTTTGATGTTTATCTTAATGTGCTAAATTGAGCCTGGACACCAAACACATTGCTCAAGAAGGGCACAGAGGTGACCTGGCTTAAAATTTGGCTTGTCTTCACTTTATCAAAAAAAAACCCAACAAACCAAACCAAACCTAGAAACCCAAACCAGACAAAGAAAAAGTCCCAAGCAAAGAAAAAACACACTCAAAAATTATTGCCATCTGGTTTGCACATGATCACAGCCAGTCCCTGTATGGTTGCTAAAGTGTTGCTAACACAAGGGGATCAGGAGTACTGCTACTACTTTTCTGGTTGAACAATAAAATAATCCACACTGGGGTATGAGTAGTAATTTTCTGCTACTACTTTTCTGGTTGAGCAACCAAATAATCCACGCTGGTGTACGAGCAAGTACTTTTCAGCACACAACTGAAAATGGCTTTATCAAAATCCTCAATTAAAACAAACCCTCCCCTAGCCTCAAATATGAAATCCCATTCATTGGCAAAACTCGTTAGCTTGTCAGTTTGTTAAGTATTCCCAGGACTAAACTCTGCACTCCCTGCAGCCTTCCCAAATGGTTTCCCACTGCCAAAAAGAATAATTCAAAAGGCAGGTTTTTAACAAAGCCATAAGAGGGATGGAAGCTCTTCTTTCTCCTGCTAAAGTATTTCCAGCCCTGTTTTGCATCCTTATAACTCTGGGGAGCAGAGTCTGCCGAGTACACGATTAAGAATTATCACTGTGATTTCAGAGCCATCCTGTTACACTGAGTAATAACTCATTTTCCACCACTGTGCACACCAATATTGCTGTCAGGGCTGAGAGCCTCACCCTGGCACTGGCACTACAGGGGAAGGGAAGCTGTAAACCAGCAAAAACCATTTACACTTTTACACTTGGTAAAGCCAAACAGGCCGTGGACCAGAACTGCAGGCCTGACACAAGCTTGGCAGGCTGGGCAAAAAAAGGCTGCTTTGTTACTCTAAGGCATTTTGGATTATGGTTGTAGTTTTCTGTGGGTTTATAAGACATTCTTATGTTTTCCTGGAGGCACCATTTTCATTTTGAGGGCAAATCATGACCAGTCTTGGATTCATCTGTTTAATGAGATCGCTCCAGGTAGAAGTTGCTCTCTGTTAATTAAAACATTCACTTGAACTCAAACCTGAAGTTTTGTTTGGAAGCAGGAGAGCAGCAGCTGCTGGGTGTGGATGTGAGAGGGAGGCTAAGGTTGGTAGGGTGGGTTGGGTGCAGCTTTGGGGTAGAAAGTACAAGAACCTTTACTCTTTAAACCCCTGCTCTTTCTGTCTCCCTGTTGGGCCATATCACGTGCAATGAAATGATGGCTGAGATGTCAATTGATAGAATATTACAAGGGGCCCTCACTGCTTATAATCCCTGGACACAAAACTGGAGACCTAGTCCCCATTCCCCAAACAGGCAGGAATGTTTTCATTACTATGTTAATTCAATCTCTCCTAGAATAGTGATACTTTAATTGCTCCTCTGTTTTCCTCAGACATAATCCAATTCCCTTTGGCCTCCTGGTTTATCCACACATTAATTGGGTTATTGCCTTGTAAAACAGAAGGGCAAATATATAGCTTAAATTTTATGACAGACAGTTAATAAGCACGACTGAGATTTTTTTAAGCGCCCTAATGCAATTAAGTGCCAGGCTCCCAGGAATTTCAGTGGGATCTGGGTGCCTTCCTGCATCATACTTCTTGGAAATTCCCATCCCAGATATGTAAGGATCACTATATTTCTTTACTGCACATTGAGTACTTCAAAGTTTTTCTCAACCTGAATTCTTAATCCTACCGTCTTTAATCCTGTAAATCTGCTTTTGATTCAATCTAGTAAAATTTCTTTTGATTTCCTTGATTAAGGATTGTGGGGTCAAAGTCTCTGAAGTACAGCTGAAGGCTTTGAAGTATAAAAGAGGCAGACCCAGGGCTTGGGGGACTGCTAAAGGGACACCCAGGTTCTCACATTCAGGGCTGCAGTCCCTGTCAAAGGTGACTCCGTGCCTTGTGGCTGCAGGACTAATAATGCCCATCCCCTGAAATCTGAGGGAGCTGCTGAGCAGCAGCCTTGTTCAGCAAACACAGAAAGCTCTGAAGCTTTCCCATCTCCCCACACCACCTTGCTGTGGGAAGGAGCTTACTCTGTCACAGCCTGGTCTGTGCTAGTTATCCAACAAGCAGCTGTCTCTGAACCCCTCCTGACTTGTGGACACTTTTGTCCTGTGAATTTCTATTAATTGTGTCAAGAAGCACTGGACCAGGATAGCAGCAATGAAAATTATTAGAAAAAGAGAGAGACTGTCAAGGATGGCCTTAATTCAATTTTGACTTGAACAGTGCAGTGGAACACCAGGACTGAGCAGTGAACATCATCCTCCCTTGGCTGTTTCAAGCACCACTTGCAGCAGCAGGATCAGAAATAACCTTCACTCATAATGAAACACATCCTGAGACTCCTTCAGCTGGATGTTGCAGCAGAAGGGGAGATGGTTGCTGCACCCTGCCACGAGTTCCTGGTGACACCAGGCTTGGGAGACCATGAGCAAAGAGCCACCATTGTGCCAAAGCCTTCATCAAGGAAAAGCCTGGGCTCTTTAGTGTCACTGGCCTGGAGTTTGAATCAAACAGCCTGAAAGGCAATAGGCCTTCAAATAGGGTGAATTCTAATGATAAGAACATTCCATTAATTAATGGAATATCTAGCAGGCCCTACCCACAGCACACCTGTGGAGTGGCAGTGATTGATCTTCAAGTGATTGATCTTATTTCTCCCTTGGAGAAATAAGAATTGCTAAAGCAATACACTCTTTGGCCTCTCTATTCCTTTAAAATATGGAGTAAATAAAACTAACAGGGATCATTTTGCTGTGATTGGTTTTTAGATAAAAACACTTTCCATCCAACCTTACAGAGTGTAGTTGTTATAATGGCCAAGGAAAACCAGGTATTTCATAGAGAATTGCAGGAGTTGCTGAAAATCAGAACTAGAAATAAGTCAGTAAGTTGCAAGTGGTGGGAGAGAGCTGGAGGCAGGTACTCCTCCAGTTCAAGCTGAGCTGGAACCTCTGAGTTCTGGTGAATTTAAAGCAAGATGTTTTTTGATTAAAAAAAACCTTTTCTTTATTGGAATCTTTCTTGTTTAAAGTAATTTATGGATTTAGAATCAGTCTCAAGTAACTTTCACTGACATGTGAACTGGGGTTTTTCAGGAAGTGCCGTGTTCCTAACCTTAGCGTCCAGAGGGATGATGAACATCCTGGTTCACTTGGGTGTGTCATGGAGCTAGGCACAATGTTTGCTTTTGCTTCTGTCTCTTCCATGAGGAAAGTCAGCCCTATTGCTGGCAAGGCTTCCAAGTGCCTGTTGATAAAAAATTACTTATATCTAGAAAGTGTCTTGGGCTGATCAAGGTCTCTGGAGAGGCTGGATTCTCCATCAATTACAGATATTCACAATATTTTAAAAGTACAGTTGTCCAAACAAGCTGAGAACTTTATGTGGAGTGTTCCTGATCTGCTACACTACGTTGGCTATGACTGTCATAAGTATTATCTTAAAATCTACAAACAAATCCTGTGCTGTGTCTTTCATTTTCAGGAAACACCTTTAATTTAAATAGAAAAGTCTGGGTAATTAAGGCAAGCAAAGTGCTGTAGTGAGGATCCAGCTGCCATAGTGCTAAGTCCCGATATTTCCTTTCTCCCTTCCCAAGAAATTAAAGGAGTTACAGTCTCATTTCAGCTGGGTTCCAGCTCCCAAAGCTCACTGCCCATTTCCCACCGTGGCTGCTCTGGCTGGAGGCGTTCAGCTGTGTGTTTGTGGAGAGGGAAGGGTTTGGCTGCCTGGGCTGGATCCGCGGATGCTCGGGAGCACCTGAGCCAGCCTGGCCCCAGCAGAGCCCCCGAGCTGTGCCAGCATCTCGGGCACTCCACGGGCACTGCAGCTCCTGCTGGAGCCTTGGCCGTGGTTTTACCCCTGCCCAGCCCAGCCCAGCCAGCTCGCAGCACCAGCGGTGAGCTCGCCCTCCCTTGGGGACACTTCCCTGGCTTTCATGTGGGAAATGATAACAATGAAATGTGGAGGTTTCCCCTGCAGTGTGGTGGATTTGGAAAAGACAGGAATGAATGACTGCAGCAGTGTTCTGTTGAATGCTCACTGCCACAGGGGAAGAGATGCTGTGGCTGCTAAATTTGGGGTGGATTAAAACTCCCTTGTAGTGTAGGGCAGAGTATTTTCATTTGGAGTTTGGAGTCTGTCCAAAACAGAAATGCAGAAATACGGAACAAGCTGTGCTTCTGACAACTGCTCAATCCTGTCCTTCCCTCCCTTCTCCCTGTGCAGAAAAACAACACAAGTTTTGTTCTCAAGCCCTTGGTCTTGATTTTCTTTTTAGCAGAGCACTCTTTTCAGGTAAATGCCAAAACCAAGTTCTATTTCTTGACAACCCAGAAGTCCACAGATTCATTTTAGGAGATTTTTTTTCTTCATTGCAGGCTTCAGAGTTTACATGAGGGGCCAGGATATTTTTGTTGGGTTTTTTAGTCCCAAAAATATTTTAAATAATGTCTTCTATAGTCTCATAATCTTTATTTATTGTTGGTCTTTTCTAATACCTTTCAGGATTTATTAGCTGTGTAAATAGAAAACACCCTAAAATCTGATAATCTGTAATACTTTTACTCAGGCTGTTGAGTTGATTGCACCTTATGAGACTTGATGACATCTTAAGTACTTCATTGAAACTACAGCTATAAGATGATTATTGCTAGGTTATTGGCATTAAACATAACAGTAGCCACAAGGGTTTAAAACTGTTGCATGCATTAGAAAGGGAATAAAATATATTGATTACACTGGAATTTATTCACAGTTCTTTAAGACTGCACTGTGCCCAGATGAACTGAGAAAACACTGACCTTGCTGATAGAAGCTGAGCTCCCCCCAGTTCTGCACCAACAGAATCAGGCCCACAGAAAAAGCCTGAGATGGGAGAATCAAAATACCATTTAAGCTGCTGCTGCTGTCTCTCTTACCTATGTGGGATGTGGGCTCCAAATTCAAAGTAGAGGGAAGTACAGCACTGACTTTCTCAAACTGATTCCCAAATGACCAACAAGTCATGGGGGATTGGGTGTTTTCCCCCAGTGAATTTCTTGGTCTGCTCTTTGAGATATATTGTCTTGGCCCCATTCCCTGTAGAAGAGCTGCATGAATTGAATGGTCTAAAGCCTTTAAGATCAACAATAAATCATCCAGCACAGATGGGAACTTGAGTCCTGTCCCTAACTTTGAACAGGCAGTGTAAGATCTCACAAATAAATGAGAAGGCTTAAGGGAAATATCATGCTTAAAGAACTTTATTGCTTACATTCTGTAGCACTAATTTTGATTAATAGCTCTCCAATGCTGGAAGCATCATATCCAGATCAGAGGGAGCACCACACACGAGCAACACAGAGACCCCAGAGCTCACTCTAAGGGTCATGATCATAAAATAATTTGTGTGGTTGGTAAAAATAAGGTGGTAGAAATGGGAGAGGGAAAAAAGGTGTTAAAAATGCAGATATGGATTATCTTTTAGCTGCGTTTCAGTGAGGCTCAGCTGTGTGCATGCTGTGTGTTCAGAGGTGTCAGTCTGGGTTGTTAACCTGGGACTTTGGATGGAGTTGCATCTGGGGTGCTGAAAATCGTGATGTGATACAGACTGAATCACTCCTTTGTGTGCCATGACACAATTTCCCTGGCCCATTAGGACCATCCAAGGCTGAGAGGTCATTTGACTCCCAGAGATGCACAGACTATAATTTTGCTATCTACAAGTGCTCTGTCACTTTGAAAAATCAGCCCTGTGCCTGGCATGAGAACTGAATTCCCCCTTTGTGCCAGCTGGTGCAATCCAAGTCTCAGGACTGTTCTAACTGGAGAGATCTGTGAAGGTGGCAGTAGCAGTTGAAGCTTTATCAGTTTTTTCAGATGTGCAGGAGCATAGACTCTGACCTTGAACTGAACAGGACCACTCTACTTACAGCCTCAGCATAAACCTTATCAGAACCACATGAAAAAAACATTATTATCTTTTGGAACTGAGAGGGCTGTGATCCTGAGCTGTCCTGCAAGCCAAATCCAGCTCTGCTTTCCCTGGCCACAGCCAGCCCACCTCCCAAGAGATTAATGAGCCAAGTTCTGATCTCAGTTATATTTGTGGACTTGTCCCCTATCCATCCTATGTAAATCAGTCTTACCCTGCTCAGGAAAGCCAGCTGGATTTTGGTCCCAATTAAGTCAATGGGAATGCTGCCACTGACTGCAGTGAGTTTGGATTTCATTTGGGGTTGAGAGCTTTTGGTCTCATTTAACTGTTTCCTACAGGAAAAGACAATATTGTCCCACAGCTGAAATAAATATTTGGCATCCTCTAAGCAAGGCAGCTCTCATGTAAAGGTGCATTGCATTTCCCATAAGAACTGCTGCAATATTTGGTTGGCCAGGATGTTTCCCTTTCATGCTGAATCAAGGCTTCTAATAAGCATGATGAAAAAATATGAGGAATTCTATGTAATTATGGCAATGGCACCATCTGCTTCTAATTAAGCTGCCAAAACATTTGGTTTAAAATGATGCAATGAATTAAAAAAAAAAATATATATCCAATATTTTGGCAATGCAACAAGAAGCTGGCTTTCCTCACATAATTAGATTTAACAAAGCGTTGTTAATCTGATTTTTGATTAATAGACTATTTAATCTTATAGCAAGCTGACAAGACTCTGATCTGCCTCTGGTTTAAGTTTTTTCCACCAAAATGACTAAGATTTGTAAGATTTTTAAGATATATACTTGTATAGAAGCATTAGATTTTCTTATTATTTCCATTGTTCTTCATGAGAGCCCCAAAGGTTACATTCTCTGAATTCACTGAACTTTTAAGCCTTTCATTAAATTGGAAACCAGAGGAAAAGCTCTTTTTTTCCCCCTCTTCCTAATTCCTCGTACAGAGAAGTCACTGGTATGACTAATTGTGAGGAGGAGGGGTGCCCAGAAACCTGACAAGCTCTGCACATTTTAGAGCTGCTGGTCTGCTGGCAGAAAGTATCAGCTTTGTGGACTGCTGTGATGCCCTGGGGTGTTTGGTGGCTAATGGTCTCTCCCCTAGAAGTGCTTCTCCGGTTGGATTTAGTGACAATGAGGAGGGGAATATAATGTGTAACAACAGCAAAGCAGCCCAACTGCTTTTCCAGGACTTGTGTGGCCATTTGGGTTTCAGAGCTGTTAATGTAACCTGGCATGTTAAATCAAACATGATCAACACTGTAAAAGAGCCAAGCATACCAACAGTACAGATGGGTGGCAGATAATGAAAGCAGCCGTGGCTGAGCAGTGTAAAACTGCTGATCAAACCACGTTAATATGTGGGTCCTATAATTCTGAAAATCAGCATTGGAATATACCAGGATGCAAACAGGTAACTGTGTATTCACTGTAGGCGCCGTCTATAAAAACCATCATTTCAGCCACTTGCTTGTCTCTTGCCCTGGATGGTTTAAATGCATGATTTTTCCAGTACCTTGTGCCTCCTGTGACAATTGGTGTCTCCATGAAGTGGCTGTAAATAGTTTCTGCTAGCTGCAGTTTGAAGTCCGTTGTCTTACCCTGTTGAGTTTCTTTCCCATAGTAGTGTCTGGGCTGGATTATCTACTCCCACTCCAGCTGCAAAGTCTTGATGTGCTTTAAAATTCAGAGGAGTTTCAAGAAAGTCCAAGAACTTGACAGCTCTGGGCTATTTGTAAAGATGACTGTTAATTCAAAAGATTTGTTTCACTTTTCTCATCCTGAAGTAACGATCTTGGCACTGTTCTTGTATCTGGTATATTGCTAGGCCAGTGTTGAGATTTCAGCATTTGAGAAAAGGTTTTCTGGTGCAGTTCCTTGCTCTGACAGCAGAGATTTGATGACATGAGTGATACTCCCTTTAGAGGTCAGACAGCCTTTATGTCTATGTGCTCACACACCCTTCAGAGCTGGGTGCAGAAGTCCATTTGTTATCTCCAGGCTGCCTTTGTGCAGGCTGTAGGTTGGTTGTGTAGCAAACCTTAACACATTTGCTAAATAAGAACTGAGCTGATGTGTGGTACCCTCACCCTCCTGGCATGAGGCTGCAGCGTGAAAACACCTCCAGATTCCACCGCCTGCCAGCACTGGAGATGTGCAGGATCCTCAGAAAATGCTTCCTCTACAGCTGCTGCTAAAGGAAGACAATGAGAGCCAAAGGTCTCACTGAGTGCTGAGGAGTGTGTGAACCAAAACCCCGAAGGGTGAGTGTCCCACACCATCTGCTGACGCAGAAGGAATTTCAGGTTACTCACTGTTCACTGGCACTCCAGAAAACAATAAAAACCAGGATCTCCATTGATTCCCAAATCTTGTCAATAGACTGCCCTGCTCCTCCAAAACAACAGCAACAACCCTTAGGTGGCCACCTCAACTCTATTACACACCCGACTGACAGATTAAATGCTTATGACTTCTTTTTTTTTCTTCCACTCTCTATGTTATTTATCAAATAAGTTTTCAGACACAGATTTGGGAATACCCTGTGTTTACTTTTAAATGCACTTGGTAACATTTGTTTTCTTAAAAGCTTATCCAAGAACTGAACAAATGGGCTCCTGAGCCAGTCTACAGAAGGAGGTGGCTAGGGTCAGTTTAATATTTGCCATGATTAAAGTACACACTGCTGAGTAAATACAGAGAGGAATTATGTGTTATTTGACTAGCTGCTAATTATGGTCAGCTCTTCCTGACTGTGCTTCCTTTTTAAAAGATGAAAGTGAGATCCCTCAAAATTCTCATATTTAGTTCCTTTGGAAAAAATGGTCTGGTAAATAAAACAAATATTACTGCTCTAGTTTGTATCATGCTTCTTTTGCATGCTAATCTGAAGTTCCCCTGAGATAATTTGACAAGAAGGCCATTAATGCAAATTTAAGCGTGACCTAGAAAGGACTTATTTTTCGTGTACCACATTGATTCTCTGCTATTGTTATTTGTTCTTCTTTGTTTTAAACTACCTGGTGTTTTGAGTTGCCTCTCCTTCTTTTTATTTCCCTTTATTTTCTCATGATTATAGTAGCACAGCTCAGAAGAAATACACTGCTTTAAATAAAATGCTGGAGTCAAATATGAAAGTGTTGCATGTAAAGAATGGATTTATCTGGCAAGCACTAGTTGGGGAAAACTGTTTTTGTAGGCAATTAACAAAAGTTGCCTTTAATTTCTTTCACTTTACTGGAGAACTTGTGTGTAAATTTGTGTTACAAGATGCCTGAGCTTTCCCAGCAGGTGTGGTCTCAAAGCCCTTCATTGTCCAACCATGCCAAGTGGCCAGCAGAATGAAGTAAATTCTAACAAACCAAAACTATTGCAGATGTAAAGATTAGATATTCTCTTTTCTTCAACGATTTGTTTCAGTAATTTCGAGGCATAACATAATTTTTGGGAACTCTGGCTCTGGCATTCATGTAAGTTATCTGTTGTAGAAGAAAGCAAGGAACAGCCCGAAACACTCCAGCATCTCAGTGTTTCTGCATTTGGTTATGCCTTGTAAGGAATAAAAAAGTCAGAACTACCTGCTTCCCTTTAGCCCTTTACAGGTGACTTCAGGGCTCTTACTATTCTTATAATATAATATAATATATATGGAAATAAAGTATGTAACATTTCCAAAGAGATCTCAAAGCTCTGTGCCATCTCCTTTCACTAAGTCCTTAAAAAATACACATTTGCTCACAGTCGGGAAAAGTACATCTAGCTGATTTCCAGATAAAATGTGGCTTGTTAGTCTGCCGTAGTAGAAACCTCTCTGTCTGAGTCAGCAGGGTTTTCCTGCTTCGGGGTGGTAATGGCAGAAGGAAAACCTTTACTTTCCCTATAGCTCCGGACTACGCTGGGAGGGCATTGCTGGGGCTGGCCCCGGGGCTGTGCACGCAGCTCGCTGCCGGGTTAGTTAATATTTTTGCTTCCCGGCTCGATATGTCTGCTTAATATTCGGCTGGAGAGAATGCAAAACACTTCCTCGTGTGGCGCAATGGGGACAGCGCTCAGTCCTGAGGCGGAGGGCAGCTGAGCGGCTCGGGGCTAGGGGCACTGGGAGCTGGCGGAGCAGCGAGTCCCGCTGGAGCCGNCTGACACCGCGCCAGCTTCTGCTGCCGGAGAACGCATCCAGCGTCCAGCCTGCTTGACCCCCTGTCTGAGCAACTTGTTTTGCCATTTGTCACTGCCAAATGTTTCTTTATTCTGCCTCAGTCACTTGGTTTGCCACTCATTTGACTCCCTGCATAATTAACTTTGCCAGCCAATTGACTAGCTGTGTAATTATCTTTGCCAGTCGCTTTGGTCTCTGCATATTAATCACGGTGTGTAATGGGCCTCGGGGCAGGCTGCAGCTCGGTGGGGCTGGCAGCAGGTGCTGGCCAGCGCTCGCACCCACCGGCGCTGCCTGGCGCGGGCAGAGAGCCCAGCGGCTGCCGGCGCAGACGGGACCTGGCGGCGCTGGGCCGGCAGCAGGGCTGGGACAGCTGCAGAGACATGCTGCCACTTGCTGCTTCTCTTCCCTGACCCGAATTTAACTCCGCTTCCCAGCAGTGCCCCCCTCCAGCCCTGCCCCTCCTCGTTTAATTGCTCTCATTTCGTATCTCATCCGCCCGCCTTTGTCGGCGTCCCTCACACACTTCCCCATATGCTTTATCACACTCTGGCTGCGCAGCCTTTGCTCCCCGAACAACCTGCAAGGCGTCCACAAATTCTTTGTTCGAATTCAACTTGGGGGCTGTTTCGACAGGATGCCTCGGAAAAATTATCTGACTTGGAGTGACAAGTGTGAAGAGCAGTTGCAGACAGTTTATACACCCTCCTCGGGGAAAATAAACCTGTTAGTGTGCGCCATATGCTGCAAAGAAGTGGCTCTCGGCCACGCAGCTGAAACACTGGAGCCCTTCCTTGACTCTTTGTCTGCTCGCCTATTTGTCTTCAAAGCAGGAGCCCCTTAGAGCTGACACTTATTAAATCCTGTTTACTAAATAGCTGTGGACTTTGTAAATAATGCAGATAAAAGTTTGGGATGTTTTTGGGAATAAATAACCTCCCATCTAGATTAATCGCAGTTTAATGTTCTTTGGAAAATTATCTTGCCTGCCTGCCTACCTTTCAGAGAGAGTTGTTTTTCTCCATTGGTGCAGTTTGCCTTTAGAATCTCTCTAGCCTTTGCTTGGTTCTGCCCCTTCTGTCCAACTTCAGTCTAGCCCCTGTATTGCTCGATTAAATTTCATACAACTTAATTCCCTGTTGGATATGCTTTAGCTCTAAAAACACAATTCAGCACCAAAACCAAAGGCTTCCAATCTAATTTTCCCTGATGATGTTTTCTAGTTTGCCTGGACGGATAAAAATCCATTGCTTGGATTTTGGCCTCTCTGCATCCTTTTGTAGTGACTGGTTATTTCCTAGTCCAGTTATCCTCCTTGCTTAGAGGACCTGTAACAAATTCTTGTGAAGAGCTTTTTAAAACCCCCTCCCATTGCTCAGTGTTTTGCATCTGTGTTTAACCAACAATGTTGTGCCGGCCTTATTTTTCTGAAGTGTCAAGAAATGTAAACTCCCAAATGTATTTCTGAGATACAAAGGCACAGGTCCATACAGTGCAATCAAGAATGGTGTTTTTTTCTCACCTAATTGTAGCTGAGCTCTCCAACAGGAGCTTTCCAGGTTCTGGGGTTAACACAGCTCCAACCTGGGCTGCTTAAGCCCCTCTGACCAGCCTGTGCAGCCTTGCTCAGAGGTTTCTCATGGACCTGGACACGGCTCTGTGGGGTGAGTGATGTGAGTGTTTTGCTCATCTCAAGAGGAGGAAAGTATTTACCCTCCTCCCAGCCTGTCTTTCAGTCTCCAGCCTTTACATTCCCTGGCATGTTCCTTGGAGAGCCTGGATTATTGTTGATAGTGGTTTTATTTTGCAAGAGGACGAGTTCCTTGGCTGAGTAATGCACGGTAAATCATCTGTCCTCGCTTGGTCTTCCCTTAACTTCCGCATAACAAAAGGAAAAGGAGCGATCCCATCTCAGCTGTCCTGTGCTCTCACGCCAGCGTCTCAGTCTGGGGCAAGATAAAGGAACTCTGCTGGGAAAAGATCTGAAGTTCACAATCTGGAGTCTTTCTTCTGAGGCTCAGAAAGCTTTTTTCTTTTTCAGAAAAAAAAAAAAAAAAGAGTTAATGTATGAAGTATGGCTGCTGTTTATTACTATTTTCTTGTTCCTGAAGTGTCTCTGCTCTGCCTCTCCCAACAGCTTTGAGCTGCAATAAGCTCACTCAGAACTGCACCAAGAGCTAGTTCTGACTGGCGCAGACAGCGAGGCTGCTGAAATTTCAGCACAGGAAGTGACATGACTGGAGCAAATTCCTCAGCTTGATATTTAAGAGCAAATATAACATCATTGGTGGTTTGGCTCAGGCTTATGTTGTTTTGGACTGGGCTTGGGTCAGTGGGAAATTCAATGACAGGGGGATGTGCTACTGCAGCCTCACGGTACCTGCTCAGGGACAATCTGGGGGGCAAGGGCACAGCTTTGCATTTGCCCCAGGTCAGTCCCTGCCTTTATGGATGTACAAACTCAGGGCTCTGTGCACAAGGAACTCCAGCAGAAAGCAGGAAAGAAACACAGTCCTTGCACTGAGTTCTGGCTAAAGATTAACCTTGCTGACTAATTGAATGCTGGGTATGAAAAATGCTAAAACTAATAGACTAAAAAAAAGGGGCTGTATTTTTCATCTCCACTGCCTGATGGAGGGCAGGGTAGGCACCTGTTAGGGCAAATATTTTTAGATATTAAATAAACCTGGTCTCCTTCTGTGATACAGAACTGAGAAGTTCATTCAGCTCTATTAGAAAAGTCAACAGCATGAAGTGAGCCAATAACAGCTTTGAGTATGTCCTTAAAGCTGTGTTTCACACCCACCCAGAACACAGAGATAACAGTGTTTACTATCACTTTGTAACTCTGGATGACTAAATCAAAAAGTAATGAAACTCAGCTGCTTGCTGTGTTCCCCTTTCCTCTTTCATTTATTAATCTTTCTGTAAAAGAGCCCAGGGTCTGTGATCCCCTCCTCTGGGAAAAGCAGGAGTAGGTTCCCCTCTGGGGAAAGCCTGGCCACATCTGGGGAGATGAGGAGGCACAGAAAGCTGCTCCTGGGGGATTTCAGCCTCGCTGACAGAGTGGGCTTTGCTCAGGACTCCGAGTTTAACCTCTCCCCTGAATTATCATGCCACCCTCCAAACCCAATGCAATATCCCTCTCTCCACCAGTACTGACAACAGATTGTCAGAGCAAGGGAGGAAAAAGAGACAGCAGTAGAGGAAGGAAACAGGGATGCTGTTGGAAATCATTGGCCTTTGAAGACCTTTTTTAAAGTCTTTCTATTATTGCGAAGATGAGCTTGCTATAAACTCCCAAATGGACAGACAGAGCCTTGATGTACAAGAGAATGGGCCTGAGACAGTTTTCTATTAACTGGGAGATTTCTGTCTTAATAGAAGCTTTCAGAGCCAGCATGAGAGTTGAGCTCTAAAATTATGCCCCCACAGGAACATAGTGTGCTCTGATGGAAAAAGCAAATAAATTGTGTTTTATGATATTGGACACACACAGTATTATTCTGCTCAAGTCACACATACTCCATCACAGACATCGAGCCTAAATATCTTCTGTTCCAAAAATCAAAATCACTTTCTGGTCTCACTGAGAAAATCCTAATATGGGGCAATACCTGGTAAAGGTGGCTGCTGTGTTCATCTCGCAGAGCTCTTCAGAGTTTTCTTCTCCTCTCTGTTGCTCAGCCCTTTCTACTCATATGCACTCATTTTTCTTTTAATTTTTCTTTTGACAGTATCTACTTATTCAACCTGTAAGTGTGAAAATCAATGTTTACATAATTTGAACCAGATAAAACTAGTTAAACAAAACTGTCACCTTCCAGGCTAGGCTGAAATGGAGAATAGTCTTTGTCCCAATGCACACACACCCCTTCAGTCCCCTGCCTGTCACACAGCAGGACAAAATGGTGACAAATCAGAATGTCAACTTAGATGAAGTTCTGCTACCACACTGCTACTCTTGTGCTATGATTTCAGCCATCAGAACAGAACTATCTCCACATTCAAACCTGTGGTTTACCAAATAGATTTTGTACTTCTAGTCTTACCACTACTTTATTTACTTTACTAGTTTCTTTACTTGCCACTTGTGGGTGGTGCCTCCTTTGGGAATGCTGACCATAGCTTCTATTACTGGCTGCACTATTTATCATAATTCCACATTATTTTATTTTCTGCCAATAGCGATCGTATTGTAGGAATGGATTATTTACCTCCTTTCAGCTTAAATATGATTTATATTTTTCAGCCCAGCTTAATAGCTCTTACATTTACAGTGCATTATTTTAAGATTTTAATCAGATGTATGCTCCAATAATTCCTACAAAAATATTTATTTTTCTATCAAAACCCAGGATTCAATAAAGAGGCTGCCTTCATGTTTTACAGGTTTTTAAAATGAAAGATTCTCATTAGCAATTTTTTGTTTTATACTTCTTTTTAAATCTGCAATTAAGGGAATATAATTACTTTTCACCTTGTGTTCTGTTTGCTTTTTGCATTCCACTTCTGTGCTTGGGGTATGAATCATGTTTTATTTCATAGTTGGAAAACAGGCATGGGTGTGCTGCTGATTCCATGTCTGGGCTGTATTTTTGGTAGAGACACTCAGCTGCTACAAATCAACAAAGGAGTCACTGAAGCCAAGTTGGTTTAGATGAGCAAAGGATGTGACCTTTGATCTTCTGCAAGAAAAAGCCCTTGACCCTACTCCTTTGAAAAATCTAATTTCAAACAAAAAAGTACATGACTGTCAATCAAACACATACTATTATCTAGGTGAGGGTTTGCCCTTGCAGGCTTTTTTCCTCCTCTAAGGAATGCAGTAGACAGAATTCAGATAAAAACCTGATAGCTAAGAAAGACCCTTCAGCAAAATGTTTGTCCAGCAGTGTTAGAACTTGCCCCTGGATGATGAGTTAGATCCACCTTTGTCATTCTCTCACAACTCTCATGCAATGAGGCAGCTGATTCCACAGTCCCTGGAACTCACTGAGACTTTCCAGCCTGGATCTGCTCCTGCTGACAATCAGTTTGACACTGCTGGAGTAGAGTGGGCCTGGGCCCATCTCTCCCAGGCCACCTGCCTGTGTTCTGTTCTCCTTTCCAAACCTCAGGCAGTCACTGATGCAATAACTCTGGAGGCTCAGCCGAGCTTTCCCTTGAACCTGCTCTGTAATTAACTCTGTTTCAGGTCTTATCAGTAGATTAACATACTGCAGAAACATTCTGCATTTCCATAGCTTCCAAGCCACAGAGGAACTTGGCCACAGCCTTGGCATTACTCAATATGTCAGCTGAAGTCTTAGAAGTTTTCCAGACCTTTTAATCTTTACTCCTCACATAACATTGTTCCCTTCAAATAGATGTCATTCCACCCACAGACACTTTGCCTCGTGGGGATCTAAAGCAAGCTGGGTTGACTGAAGACCCATTTCACACATGGAGGAAAATACAAGAAAAATAAAGCCTCTAAATATAAACCTCCATTTAGGAGGACAAAAGAGCACATGCTTAAATCCATTCCTGTTGTAATTATTGGTGTTATAAGAGCTATAGAAACTACAGCCCTATTTGTACTTGATGTTGTATGAATATACAATGAGAAGGAAGTGGTGTGTCCTGAAAGACTGCCTGGCCATATAAGGATACAGGCATCAGGGAGATCCAAGCAACAGACAGGAGCACGAGAAAGTTGGCAAAACCTTTATCTACAGAGGGATTCACTGGCCAAAACAAATTACTTGTTGAACAGCACTGTGATCTCTGTGGGCATTGTGGCATATCCTCAGCCCTAAGCATGTATTTAAGTCTAACTGAAGAAATTAAAGTTTAGCATGTGCTTCAGTGCTTTGCTGAATCAGGGCCATAATGCTGCCACCAGCCACTTTAGCCCTGGACAGAGACGAGCTAAAGACTCTGTGGTATCAGTGACATTCCTTGGCCGCTCCCAAACTGGGGACTTCATGTCCAGCCAGGAGAACTGAAGCCCCTTTCTGTGCTGTGATTTTCAACTCTGATTAAACCATCTCAATATACATTCCCGAGGCCATTGATGTAATAGATTCCTTCCAGAGAAAAAACTGGCAAAGCAATGCTGCCAGGAAACGGGAGCCCTCACACTTGGTGCCTGTATTTATTGTAAATATCCTGACTGAAGTCTTTTGTGTAATAGTTTGAGAAGCAGTTTGTTGTTGTCACCCTCTTCAACTGCACCATTGTCCAAGTCTGAAAAGAACTTGGGATCTCATCTGTGGTGAAAAAAGATCCATTTTTGAAAAGGAGATGAAATACAGTAAAGACAAAAATAGCCTGAAAATGGGTTTTCAGCGGGAAAGTAAGTATCCTGGAGTTCTTGTCAAAATAATCTTCATCAACAAAGACTTCTTAAATACTATGGGATTTTCAGGGTTTTTTTTCTGTAACAGTAGATTCAATACATGAATGCTCATTCCCAAAAGTGGTGCTCTCCCTGACCGTATGGTCAAAACATGACTCCCAGTCCTTTGCTGCAAACAAATTCAGCAGCTTGGCAGCCTTCTATGCAAGGGGCCAGCTCACCTTACCCTTAGTCAGCTCCCAGAAGCAGCAAAATTTAAAGGGAGTTTTGCAGCCGAGGAGGATAAAACCCTTGAGTGTTTGTGCTGGGTACTCCACCACACCCGTACCAAAGGCTTGAGAGCTCTTGTGCTGGAATCAACAAGCCCCTTGTCCCAGGACTCTGAATGTGCAAGGCTCCTTTATGCATTAAAGCAGCTAAAATACAGACAAAGGAAACACCCAGTTTTTTGGTATACTAATAGTATTAGATGTCATTGTACTGTTAAAGATCAAAGAAACTGAGCTTGGACTGGAGCTCTCCCTTGCTGAAACCAGTCAGTGACTGCAGGCTGTGGCATCTGGGCAGGCCAGCACTAACCAGAGGGGCACACCTGGCTGTGCCTGGCTGGGAGTCCTCAGCCACAGAGCCAGCATCCACAGCTGCTGTCCAGCTACTGCTGAAACTTGTGGGCTTTCCCATAGCCCTGACAACTGGTCAGATCCTCATTAAGGTGTTGGAGCTGACGAATGTAGGGTAAAAGGTGGGGCAAGGGCAGGGCTTGGCCACTGAGAAGTGCTCCAGGCTTTGAGCCTGGGGGCATGTGGGGACACTGCTCCAGGGATGAGAACTGCTCTGCTGGCTGTGGACAGCCACACTGCCCTGTGGCTGCTGACTGGCCTCACCTGGTAAAAATTATCACAGCACTAACAAAAGCACAGCTAATTACCAAAATAGAGAGGGGAATGTCTCAGTGGAACCACACAGATCACTGGGTTCGCCTTTCAATTTATGGTAAATCCCTCAGTGGGAGCATCACCAATCTGCCACCACAGGCACCTTTCTAATTAAAGTGACAATGTCCCACATACATTTCTCAATGTCCAGTGCTCTTTCTCCACTTGCAGTCCTGGTTTTGATATAGAAGTGTGATTTGGTTAAGGGCTGCCTTGAAGTGTGCTCCTTTTCCCCTCCACAGCAGCAGTGACCAGGGATGCTGTGACAGGGACTTGCTGAAGCCAAACTGCTGATAGAGTTTTGGGCAGTTTTGTCTTATTGGAATTAATTCTCCTGCTGAGTCAATAAAATCTGGATGTTGAAGTTGGCACAGAGTGTAACACTGAGCCATGTGAGTGAGAACCAAGAGGGTTTCTTAGTGAAGAAACTGTCAGAGGTGACTGTCAGAGGACAGATATTTTTTCTTCCACAAAGCATGCGATTAATCAGCTGCTGATAAAGAAAATACACCTCTTTGCCACCTTTTTTCTTTCCATCTGAGAGTCACATCTGCATGTCAAATGATGATAAGCAAGAATCCCACCCTTCCTTCAGGACCCTGCACTTCCTTCTGCAGCCTGCTGGCAACAGGCAAAATGTGGCTCAGTTGTCTAGAGAGACAGCAGTGATGAGGTTGTAGAACATCTGAAGACCAGAGACTTCTCTCTGGATTTCTTCCATGGTGTTTTACAGATTCTACCACCATCCTCCCTTGCCTGTGGGAGAAGGTTATGATGTGACAGGGAGTAATGCTGTCACACAGCTGGGTGAAGCTGCACCTTTATGTGCTAGTACCAAAAAGTCCTTTTGTAGGAAAGCAGAAATAAGGAGAGATTGGAAGACCAATTCAAAAGTATTCTGGGGTTTTTGTGGTTTTGTGATGTTTCTTCACTCTCCCAGGTGTCTCATTAAAAATGAATTAAAATGAGACAATTATCTGTTACAGGGAATTTACAATGCTGCTGCATCAAAGTACTTTGGAGTACTCACTAAATAAGAGCCAGGCAATTGGTACCTATCTCTACTGCCTGTCAAAAAACAATGGACATGGTGAGGGTCCTGGAGAGATGTGGTCTTTATTGAAGAAAGAAAATGAATGCTTTAAAATGATAATTATAAACAACATATATAAATTAATATGATTAGCAGTAGCTTGACAGGATTTTTATTTATTTTATCCTTTTTTTTTCCCCCACACATTTTTACTCTGGTTGGCTGTAGAATGGGTTTTCCGGTGAGCAAATAAAGAAAGGTAGAAATAATATTACTTTCACAAAACTACAGTAAAATTGCTCTTGTACATCTTAAAAATGGAAGCATGTCTGCAGGAATCCAGTGCCTGACAGTGCCTGCAGGACAGCTGCAGCTTCTTCTGTTTGTTCTCTCTGACCTTGCTGCTTCTCCTTCTAGTTCTGGAGCAGAATTCAGGTCTTGACTACCATCAGGACCAAAATAAGGCCAGCATTTCCCATGTCAAACGTACTGTCAGTGCAGCAGCAGTCCCTGTGTGTGGGGCACACACAGCCTGGCCAGGTCCCCCTCTGGCACAGGCATGTTTGATCCCTGCAGGCAGAGCCACCAGCCTGGACTGAAGGATCCTGCCAACCCTCTGCTGTGAGCCAGGATTTACTGCTTTTCCACATCTTCAGAATGGTCTGGCTGCTTCTGCCTCCCCAGCTCTCAGCTCTGTAGGATTTCACCCCAGCAAAAGGAGGAAAGAAACAGAAAAAGCAATAAGACAGGGGAGTGGCAGGAGAAATTTTCTGATTAACTCGTTTTCTCACACTCCGTTTTTATTTGAGACTATACTAATTCCAGTTTTCATAACAATGCATTTTTCCTTTGACAAGTGCTTATTTCATTTTTTATAGTTGTCTAAATAGTTATCACACTGCTAATGTTCCCAGCCAGAAATTATTCCCCAGTGTGCCAGATCCAGACCTTCCAGTAATTTGTGTATGTAAATTGAGATTATTATTATAATGTTCACATGTAATACTACAGGTAACAAAATGGAAGAGCAGGTACAAATTATCTGCATAAAAATCTGCATAAAATATTCACATAGAGAAACCTAATTTTTGTTTGAAGAAATGTCTGAACATGTGAGATCTATTAATCAATCTCACTTGCACCCATACAGCCCATATTTATTGTGTGAATCCTAACACCATCTTCCAGTAGTTCATAAAATATGATCACTGCAAGGAGCTGAGCAGAATTCAGAACTGTATGATTACTTGGTTACTACTCTGGGTCTAAAATGTCTTTTTTTTCTCTCATTTGACAGCCAGCTCAACTATAGTGATCTGGGATTTAGCAGCTAATGACTGCTCAGCACTGCAGGATGCTTAATGCAATTAGCAAAGTTAATAAAAAGTTGGACAGGTGCCTTGTACTGGAGAGGGGAAAGCATTGTTTTTATTTGTTCAGGATCAAACTGTTATGTTATTGAAAGCATTTATTCTAAAAATGAGATGAAATAAAGAACAGGATCAATAATTGATTTCTTACTGGTTCAATTTCACAGTAACTTTCCCTGTTTTCTACTTCCAGGAAAATACAAGCACAATGCTTTCAGGAAACAACACCTACCTATTTGCAGAAGGGCACAGAAACAAAAAGTACACTGAAAAGGGAAAAGCCTAAATATCTGGAATACCCTGGAATATCTGAGGAACAAGCCGGAGCCAGATCTGAACCACCTACCTTTAATAATGGGTGGAGGACAGGAAATGTAAGAGAGGTCAGAGAGGAATAAGTCCACTGTTCCTCCTCTCTTTGACAGAGCTGATCCTTGGAAATCACACACTTATCAGCTTAACACCTGGAAAGACAGCAGAGAAACTCAGTCAGTGAGAGAGAACTGAAAAGTACTTATCTGTAGAACTGGGGGAAGCAGAAGGCTCCTGCTGAGAGGTTGGCCATGAAGCATAAGAAGCAAGGATAAGGTAAGTGTGAGAGTTTGCTGTTTTCTTCACTGGAGAGCTCACAAGCTGGAGAACTGCTCTGTTTAATGTGAATGTTCTCCTGCATCTGCCCTTGAGGGAAGACTAAGTTAGGTAATTCTCTGAAGTAATTTATGTGCTGGTTTTAAAGGAAGATTGGGAAGTCAAAGTGAGAGCCTGTAATTATGACGGGCTGGTTTAAAAAAAAATGATGATAAAAAAAACATTTACAGAAAAGAGCTTGACAGAGAAATTGCAGAGTCAGTCTGTCAGGTTGCTTGTCCTCTGTTTCAAGTCATGTTGTTCCAGGTTGTATTGCTTTTGTGCTTCTCTCACCTGTTCTATATTTATACCCTTCTAAGAAAAGATTCTACTATGGCTGAAGTGAAATTAGAGGAAAAGACAGCCTTAGTTTCTTTGTCCCCATCCTGCCTCCTAAGCCATCCACACTGCAGAGGCATCTGCTCTCAGGGAATACACACAGCTGCCTCTGACACTACACCTTCCCCATGCCTTCACCTCTGGGATCAAAACAGAACCAAGAACAAAAAGCAGACATCAAAAATTGTGTCTGGAAGACAAGTATCATTTGTATCTCTGTGACAGTGGTGGATTCTCTGTCTCCTGAGCAGCCATAGGCATATTACAGGGTGAGCAAAATCCCAAAGAGGCCCAGCTGAAGGCTAGCCAAGGATGCTCCATGTCCTGCCCAGCTTGTGAAACGCTCTGTCTGTTTTGGTCCCTCAGAAATCTCCAGAGCACAGGTGTGAAAACAAGGAGCATTTTACTGTTTCTGCTGAGGCAAAGGGAAAGCTCCTTGTGCTGAGACCAGAATTAACACTGATGTAGCTCCAGACTCTGCGTAGAGCCACCCCTTTACCCTTCCATAGGTCCAAAATGATTCTCCGTTGACAGGTGTCACCTTGGTACCACTGGTAAATATAAAATGGGAGTGTGACTGTCGTTTTGGGCTCAGCCTGAGAAGTTTGTAATTGCTTGAAAAACTGTAGTCTCTGGCCTTCACTTAAATTGACAAGAGTTGGTGGTTAAGACCCTGGACTGGGCAAGAGGAGTGGGCAGGACAGAATCTGTTTTGGGGATGAAGGAGCTGACTTCTAACCTGCACTTGGTGTTAACAAGCAGGACTGCCCATTGCCTTAGACACTGCCTGAGCTGACAGAAGTACAGATATGTCAGCTCTCTGCAGCTCCCCTCTGAAACCCTGGGCTGAAAGAATTCCCTAATCCTGCTTATCTGAAGTATTTACACACCTCATGGTGTCCAGGTGTCAGCAGGAATGGTGTGGCTGGATTTCAACTTTGAGTCATCAGGTGAAAGCAGTGTGGTCTGGGGCTTGTAGTGACTAGAAATCATTACCTTGTGTTGGCTGCTTGTCCTCTGCAAGATGAATTTGTGGGTTTGATCCGTTTTCCCCACAAAGATGCATAAAACGCCCACACATCTGGCTTGTATTAGCGTGTCCTCATTGGCAATTTCCCTAAAGACAAATCAAGCTAGGGAGAACTGGGCTGTTTTAACCATCTGCAGCTCACCCGGCACAGGTACAGCGAGGGAGCTGCACAGGGGGTGCTGGTCCTGCTCAGCTGGCCAGGACATCCTCTGCTGCTGAGCTCCTGTTCAATAAGAAGGTCCTCCCTACCCCAATGTGTGCAATGACCTTTCCGTCCTACAACCACAGCGTTTCATCCTCCCTGCCTACGGGCAGCCCAATTTACAAAGAAAGCCCACGCTCTCTAAGGATATGCACTTGAAGAAATAAGTAAATAAGCGTTGCCCCTCATCTTCACCTGCCGTGAGCCAAAAGCTTCCACTGAAATCGTAGGTCTCCGAACGGGAGCAGGGCCCTGACCATGCGGGGTCCCCGCAGCCGGGGGTCCCCAGGGCAGTGCCCGGGCGCGGTGCCGGCGGGGGGAGCGCCCAGCAGCCGCGCGGCGGGATTCGATCAGCGCGGCTGCCAGAGCCAATTATCGGGGAGAGGACGATATAATTATATTAGGGAACATCTGTACTTCATTAAAAGCCCTCGCGGGGCGGATTCGCGCCCGGCCACGTTACACACAGGCGCTTCCAGCCGCTCCTCGCCTCCCCCGTTCCGCGCACGGCCGCCGCCAGCCCCGCTCCGCCAGCTGCACCGCCCTGGGGCCGCGCCCGGCTCCGGCTCCGGCTCCGGCTCCGGCTCCGCGCCGCCCCGGGCGGCTGCACCT
>VWYI01046931.1:436087-526654 GCA_013399455.1 Anthoscopus minutus
TGCGGCGAGCGGCTCTGCCACCTGCTCCCTGCGGCGGCCCCGGCTCCCATCGGCGCTGCGGGAGCGCCGCCGCCGCCGGCTGCTCCCTCCTGCCGGGACAGGGCTCGGGGAGCGCTCCCCGCTGATGCCACGCCAGTGTCCTGCCTTCCTCTCTGTCGGGAATCCCGGGCTGGGGTTGCAGTTAGGCTCCTGAATATTTGTTTCAGGGTAGGACTTTACCAGTATCAATTTTGGAGTTATTTTGCTTCAGTTAAATTTCATTTAAATTGACCCAGTTGTGAGAGGAAAATGTCTGTTTGAGGATTGTTTTCTTTACGTTGTGTTTAAAGCTCTTTCCCTGTATGTTCGGTAATAGTTTCTTTTTATAAAATAATTTTGTTGTGTTTTAGTAACTCGTGGAGTTTAACAGTCCTCCAAGACAGTCAGGCTTGTTAGAGGCTGAAATAATCAGCTCCAAGGCGCAGACAGTGCTCTTGGTCATAACAGGTGCAGCGTGCATATTCTTATGAACAATGAAATGGTTTCAGCACTCAGGTTTATTTGTATGCTCTGCGTTTATGTGACTCTGGAAAAATTGTCATGCTGTGTTATGTCAAAGATGTGCTTACGGCGTGAGCGTGTCCACAGTCCCCAATTAGCAGGAGAGGGGAGCAGCTGCACAGACCTCCTCAGTCCGTGGTGCCTTTAATACCCGGGGCATTCCTGGGTGACATCGCATAGCCTTGGGTGTTTTGGTGGCTGTTTGAGGACCCACAGTGGGCACTGCTCCCTCTGGCACAGCATAAAACACTGGGAGATGACGAGGAAAAAGGGAATTGCAGAGGAGGAACCATTTATGCTTTGATTGTATTTTCCAGACTTGATGGTCTCTGCTCATGTGTTGAGTAGGGTGATGATGGCACATCCTATGATGTTACTGAAACCTGAAATACTGACGTTTGTATTCCACAGGAGAAATGTCCTGGGCACGTATTTTCCAGATATAAAAGATAGTTATTGTTTTAGTAGCTTCCTGGGCTCCTTATTTAAGGCAAACACCCAGAGTGATACCACAGTTGGGAATTGGCTGAATGGGAGTCACTAAGGAGTTAGAGCTGTAGATCAGGAGGAAATTAGACTGGAATTTAATTATTGTTCTCAAGCCAGGGTAGCTGAAAAGGTGTATTCCAGCAGTCCATGCCCAGGTTCAGCTCTTGCCATGGGATACCTGTGCTCTGAGGTGCAGCCAGTGGCATTCTGTGCCTGGAGGTGTGTCTGGGCCCTGAAAGATGCCCCTTGCTGGTGCTCTGTTTCCCAGAATGCTCTTATTCTCACTGTTTTGTTAGGGATGGGAGAGGGAATGAGCTGCCTTTGAAGGATGGGGGTAAAGGAGTGAGGATGGGGAGTGCATTTCTTTGTTACAGTCCGGCTCTTTGTGTACTTCAGCAAAGAAGTGGTAGAGCCAAAGAAAGAGGCAAGACTCTAGCCAGGGGAAGTGCCTGGTAATGAAGTCCTGGGTGACAATGGGAGCATTGAACAAAGCAAAGGCACCAGAGATGTCTAAGAGGTCTGAGCTTATTGTGGGAGATTCTCTACGCTGCACAGGCTTGGAGTTATGCCTTGTAGCCTACCCTATCATAGGAGACAGTGCTTCTTCCTCCAGGAAATTGGTGAAAGTCATGGAGGTGTCCTCTGGGGCTTTCAGTCCAATCCAGAGGGTTTCTCCAGTGATGGGGTCTGCCAGGTCATGCTGATAAGCTGCAACAGCCGTGAACTTTGTGTTGTTTTGTAGTGTCTGCAAACCTTGGGACAGCAAAGTGTGTTGCAAAGGAAGTAGAGAAATATAACCAGGATTCCTTGTGGTATCTTAACTTCTCTTGGACTACTTACAGTCTCACTCAGCATTGTAATTTCATCCCTTGTGCTTCTTGGTTTAAAGCAGGTGAAGGTGTAGGCATATGTTCTGCCTCCTTTGAGTCAGGGCATTTTGTGTAGTTCTAATTCAGCCAAACAAGGAAGATAAACACCTTGTTAACTCTTTGTAAGGTGTGACTAGTACAGCTCCCTCTGGTTTATTAAAGTGCTGTGTGCTGTTAAAATACAACATGCTTCTCAAAAAGCCATTACTTAAGAAAATGGTTCTTTTATACCATCAAATCAATTTAATCTAATGATGTTTAGTTGAAAATATTGATAGCATTTTTAAATGAAATTTGAGGACAGTAATCTTAAAGGATTCTTTAAAAATCCTTAGAAATAATTAGCAGCCTTACTTAACTTCTTGGACAATTTATGCTGGTGAGAGAGTGATTTGTCCTTTTCATGTCCCTGGCAAAACGTGATGTTGCTGTGAGTAAGCTGGATAATGTTTACAGGTCTGCTGCAGCAATGAAGCTCTGCATAGTGGCCCTTTGGTTGCCTGAGGCTTTTCTTGCTATACATGCTTGTTTAACAGGGTTTTGAAAATCATCTCTGGAAGCCAGCTATATGTTTATGCTGCAGATGCTCATCTGGCCTGGGCTGTGTCCATGCTGCAGCTGTGGTTGTAGCTGGAAGTGCTCTGCTCTGCAGGAGTGCCTGACTGCACAGAGCTTGCTGCATCCTAACACTGCAGGTCCCTGCTTCTGCTCTGCTGAGCCCACCTGCACCAGTGGAGCTGTGTCCTCACTGCACAGACCTGATGCATCTGCAGGAAAGGGCTCGGGATGACCTGGGTCAAGGTGGGGTTGATGCGAGAGCAGAGACTCCTGGACACTCTGGCCAGCTGATTTAGCAGACTGGTAGCCCCGAGCCATTAGCTAGCCCGGGAGTTCAGCAGGATGTAAATTGAGTTGTTTCAGATAGTGAGGATGAGAGAGCAGCATGTGCTGAAAATGAACGAGGCTTTACAGGCTTTCCTTTTGCTCAGTATTGTTCTTTTCTGATGCAGAATTATGAGAAGATGCTTTCTAGGTGCTGCTGAAGGTATATGGAATTTGTGACGACAGGGTGGCAATGCCTGTCCTCTGAGAAAAACCTTTTCTCTCACAGTAGACAGTTAATAAATTCATGCATTCATTTGCAACTATAAATTTGTAGTCAGAAGTTCAAATTTTTGTGGTGAATATCTTAATAAACTTCATTTATTTTGTTTTCTGATTTCCTTGGTCAAAGACTGCTCTGCCTGTGTAAGAATAGTAGGTCACATGCTCTGGGGTGTTTTTTTCAAATATCACCATGCTGGTTATTTTAGGAAGGTTTTGTCTAAGCAAACTCACTCTGGACACTTTTCCCACCTGCAGGTTTCCTGAGGGATGCAGGAGCTTAGCAGGTGTGCAGTGAAGGCTTTTCCTTTGCTGGCCAAATGTTTGCTCATGTCCTAAATATAACTTCTGGGAATTTGTGTTTGTTTTGGAGCTGGGGAGCACTTTTCTCTTTTACTCTCTTTATAGATTCAGAGAATTTAAGCATATGATTAACATTAAACATGTGAATATTCTCCGTGGACTCATTTTTTTGGATCAAAGGCAGAGTGCTCAGTCTGTTGCGAGGATGGAGCCCACAACTGCTAAATGCAGGGAGCTGATCTGCTGCTATGCTTGTCTAAAAGAAGTATATGATATGAGTGCTTCAGATTTATGTCTGTCTGTGCCCCAAATCCCTCTGCTAACTGCTGTCTTGATGTTGCTTATCTACAAAGTGCTTACAAGCATTAACAAAACTTTGTGATCTGCTGAGACATATTGTTATCCTCCTTTTCCATAAGGGGATACTTAGAGGGTTTGGTGGTCTCCTGAGATCACTGTGGGTTGTGGACAAAGCTGGGCATTGAAGGTGGGGCTTTGAATTCCCAGCTCAATAAGGCAGCAGGAAGGGGCAGCAGCACAGCTCTCTGGCACTGCTGGGTTCAACATTGCCATCTCTCACGCTGTCAGAATGCTTCCCAGATTTCCATCCTGACACAGAAGCTCCTCATATCATCTGCTGGATCAGGCTGCAATGCAAAATACAGCCTGTCTGCAGGAGTGAGCAGTGGCCTGTTAAGGGAAGGAATCTGAGAGTGAATTGTGTGTCTGTGCTGGCGCTCTGCCTTGCTGGATGCTACAGGCAGAGCTGATACGTCAAGATTCCTCTAATCTGAGCTTAGAGAAAAGGGAATTTTTCCATCTTCTCTGAGTACAGTGATTCTTGTTTTCTTGCTGATTTAAAAATGCTCAGAGTGCCTCTACCAAGCAGGGAGCCTGAGTCCATGTATATAAATAAAGACATGCTAGGTGTGTGTGCCTATGAGCTGGCAAATGAATCAGTTTCCAAATCTGAACTTGGCGTGGTGTCACCTTTGGCTCTGAGGTGGTTGTTTTTCTTCTTCCTGGTTTTATTGTGTTTCACTTGCTTAACTTAGAAGAATTTCTTAAAAGAGAATCGGCAAAATTCAGACATAGAAGGACATGCTTTGCACGGGTCTCTCTGTGCTTGTGCAGAGGTGAGAGGCCAGTGCCTGCCTCCCTCCCTTGCCCCTGGTCCACTGCAGGAGTCCAGGACATTGGGAAACTGTGGTGGCCAGCAGGCTTATGCTGGGTCCAGTAATAAGGCTTTGCTATGACAAAGGCAAGGTTCTGTGCTTTTTGAATTTTTTCCTTTAGGAAATGCGATTCATCAAAATCCAGTGTTCTGTAATTCAAGGCTGGTGACAAATTTGCACCGATTCTCAAGTTTTTCACAAGACAGCCATCTGCTGTACTTGTACACACAAACATGTGAGGGACAGACCAGCCCTAATTGGGAATTTACTACCTTTATGTGCTGGGTGAATGAACCATCCTGAGCTTTTGCATGTATATAATGGCATATTTTCTTCTTTCCTTTTATCCTCTATAGGGAACCTGTGTTCTTCTGAACTAATGTCCCCTTCCATAAATGACCCAATCAGCCTTCATCACTGCTCGTTAGATCAGAAACTTATTAGTTAATAGCAGTACTGTTCTTCCTTTTAGCCCCTTCTACAGCTAAGCTCATGGCATTTAGACAGACTTGTTAGTCATTAATATTCTTTGTATTCTTCATCTTTGGCTTCAGAAGAGAAAGCCTTTCATCTTTTGCCTTGCTTTGTTTTTTAGAAGAAGCCAAGTTTGACTGGAGGAAAAAAGAAACCAAAAAACCATTTCTCTACTGCTTTCTTACAAGCTTCCAAGCAGTCTCCCCTGCTGACTTTGTACTTTTGCAGAAGACAACCATTGACTTTGTTTTCACAGAATATAGCTGATTATTTTTTCTCTTCTAGTTTGCCTTTTTGGTTATGCCTTAGTAGCTTGACAGGACAGGATTAATTAGTCAATGACTGTCTTTTGCTGAAATTCTCATTCTTTGTTAAATTTTTCCATCAGATTTATTGTACCTGAAATCAAGTTGGTGTAGGGAGAATGTAAGCATGTGTCTAAATTTAGCAAAATTGTGAAGGGTTTTTCCTGGTTTGGAGACTAAAAGATTACTGAGATTGATCTGTGGATTCTTGTTCTTTTCTTTAAAAGAAACCCAAATGCTGATACCCAGGAATGTGTTTTAAGTCTGTGTGCTGGAGGTGACATGTGCATGGGCAGGTACGATAGCAAATCGTGTTTCTCAGACGGGGAAGGCTTTGTTAACATCACTAAATTCTCACTACCTGTAAGTGGTCAAATCCTTTGCTAATCTGCAGTGCTAACTAGAAGGAAAACACAGGGAACAGCATTTGTTGTCTGTGATCACATGAAATCTCACACCTCATTTCTGAAGAGCAGGATCAAAAGATAAACAACTTGGTGCCTGAGCTATGTGTTTTGTTCTTGAGGTTCGTTAAAGGCTTTTTTGAGTGTGCCAGTAGTTCATATCCATTCTGCTCAGGTTTCCTCACTCCCAGCTCTGATGCAGTGCACATCACAGTGTGATCATTAAGTGTGATTGCTGCATTTTTGACCTATTTAGAAGTGTCTGGCTGTGAAACTCCAAAGATTCTAATTTAAGCTATAAACCAGATTATTAATGTGCCGCCGCTTACACATTTCATGGCTCATTTCCTGATTACAGCAGTTTTGAACATGTACGTGTAGGCTGTTCCAATGCATGTGTATAAACATCCTACACCATGTTCAGCCTGGTCACCTGGCTCAGGATCACGTTCCACATATCTTCCACAGCTTCAAAACAAATAGAAGAGAAAGCCACAAGTGCAGGAAGTTGGGACGTTCCACATCGATGCTGTCCAAAGGCCTGATGCTTTTTGCAGGGCTGGAACTCAGGACAGGGTGTAGGAATGGGGATCATGCAGGGGTATGGAAGCTGGGCAAGGAATGTCTTCAGACAGTCCCCTGCTGTGCCCTGTGGAGTGGAGAAGGTGCCCTCTGAAAACATCAGGGATCCATGGCTGTCCCTGGATTGCTGCCAGGTGACTTCATCTGTACTGAAACTGGAACACAGACAAGATGCTGAGTGTAGTCAGTGGATCTGCAGAGAGAAAAGATGGCTGTTGAGATCTTCCATCTTTTCCATTGATTCATCTGAATCTGTCATCTTGGTAAGGGAACTGAAGCTCTGCAGAGCCTCGTTATCCATGTGCACAGGTAGATTTTGGGGTTATGGTTGCGTGGGTCACTTATGATTCAGCCATTAGGATGAGGCAGCATGGAATAATTCACCAGGGTTACAGGTGCAACTGCAAACAGTGGGTCCAATAGAGAAATTCAGGTAGAAAGATCAAGAGCAGGTGAAAGTGCTGTAGAAAAGACCCTGTGGGGCACTTCCATGCAGTTATATTTGTCTTCTCCTGGTGAGGGCATAAAGAAGAGCTTGATTTGCTGTGTTTCACAGGATCGGTTACATGCTGGAAACTGCACCTGAAGATTTCTCTCTGAGCTGGGAACATGTGTAAAGCTGGGTGTGTGACTGGGTGCTTTGTTCCAGAGGGGCTGAACCTGGTCCTACATGAGCTGTCAGACAGGGATATCTGCCTCTGTGTGAGATAAGCAGTAATTTTATACAACTTTGGGATGCAGGATGAAAGCAAGCTCTGGAGCAGGTGTGATGCTCTGTATTATGGGTGGGATCTGTGCTTCTGCTTCTGGCATGTGCTCATGCTAAACAGCATTTCACTGTGTATTGCTTCAAAACTTCATGAAGGCAGAATTGCTGCCATTTGTTACTCAGGTGCTGGAACTGATTTGGATCCTTTGGATCCTTCTGTCTTTCTCCCAACTGGAAGGTTGGCAGAGCCCTGGTGGAAGGTATCATTGCATAGTGTACACAGCTGGGAGAGCATCAGCTTGTCGTTTGCGGTTGTCTTATTTCTTAATGTGGTGTAGTAAATTATAAATGTACACAAACACCTACGGAGCGTTTCATTCATGAGCTGCCAGACTGCATTGTGCTTTTTGAAAGTACTGATTTGGGGGCTGTTTTTGTTTTGTGAGATGATAATTTCATCATCTGATACCAGGCATTTCCTAAAAGTAAATCGATCACATGAGGACTCTGTGTCAATTGGTGATTCTGCTAATAAAAATTTGGGGTTTTTTTTCATTCCGTAGAAGTCCTTCTGTACCACAGCCTTTTTATGCTTTATGTCTGTTATTAGCTGTTACTAGGTCGTTTTAGGAACGTCATTATTTGCTAATGGGTGTGCTGTGGGGCCTGGAACCATATGCCACAACATCCTGTAGGCCAACAGAAGTATTTGAAAGTATAAATTGCTAGGAAAATGTGCAGGAGGGTTGTATAAATAGGAATGGTTACGGGGAGTCCCTCTCGTGGCATTGCTCACATGCCTGTCTTCTGGGCTGCAGCAGTGCTAACAGCAATCCCATTTGTGTATTAAAGCAGGGATCTTCTGAAGTGGAACCACAAATGACAGCAGAATTATGATTAAAGGGTGGTCAGTACTGATGGCAAGCCCAACATAATATACAAGCCTGGCTGCGGTTAGGGGAATGTGCCCATCTAATAAGCAGCTTAACTTGGTGTATTACTGTGAAATAGAAAGAACCATGGAATATGTGATGTGAATAGTAGGCTGGATTTCCCTGTCACTTCGTATTTATGTTCCTGGAGCTGCCCTGGTTCCGCCAGGGTTACTTCTGAATTGCACCCAAGGGAATGAGAGGTGGATTTCCACTTCTCAACGCCTTTCTTTTTAATCTGGAAACTATACTATAATTTCTCTGGTTTAGCCCAAGATTTGAAGTTTTCCTATCAGATAAAATGTGTTCTAAATATCTTAGCAGTAAAACTAATTGGTTCAAATCTTTTATTTTCAGTTCAGCTGCTAAATGATAAAACTTCATCCAACTCTGTTGAAGAAAATGGGCGTTGTTCCCTTCTCACTAAAAGCAGCTGAGTTGGGCCATTAAAGGCCAGTTCCAGGAGAAATATTAGCAAATACTAAGGCTTGATCCACAACACTCTGCAGTCAATAAATCAGCAATTGCTGTCTACACAATACCAGGTCTAGCAGGATTTCAGTGTCTTTGAGATTGAGAGCCCTTGTCTTGAGTATTGCTTAAGTTTCCTGAAATCAGTTAATCTGAGATCAAGCCAGTGACTTCTTCAGTCTGTTGGAGTTGCTCAAAATTTATGTTCCTCACTGAGAATAGACTGTGCTCTGCTGTGGCTTGGGGAGCTTGGGGCTTCTTCCCTTGAACTGTAAATAGCCAGCTGAATATTTGAATTCTAAAGGTGTTCAACCAGCCGCAGAAACGATGTTTCCAAATTGCCTTAAATCACTTCCTGATCGTTTCTGTTACAGGTATCCATGTTTTACTTTTTGTAGGCTTTTACACGTGTGAAGTTTCCTCTTAAGATTGTTGCATCTCCCTTGTGTGTCAGGATTCTGCTTTACACCCTGGTCTCAGGGGTATGGTGAGGAAAGAAAAGCCTGTTGGCACCAGGCTGTGTTTTTGGGTGTTTCAGCAAAGACCACCAGAAGCTGGAGGTTCTTCTGTCCTGCACACCTTCCATCTTGCTGTTTTGACAAGCCCCATTTAAAAGCTCTTCTGACAAGTGATTTTTATGAGCGTGTGTGGAGAGGAATGTGCAAAGTGCTTGAGATGGTAGGGACTGGAAGAAGCATGACAACTGCTTTGTGTAAGATGATCTGTGTTTGGGGGACAAATGGTGCATTGGGGTGACAAATGGAGCAGCAGAGGTGCAGCTGGGCTGTTCCATAGCAGGGCTTCTGCTAGGCAGCTCCATGGGAGGAGTTTGTAGTCGATATAAACAATTTCCTGTTAGCTTTGAGCTTTCTGATGAATTAACGATATAATTCTCATTGATTTAATTAAATCAGATTCCAGGGGCTAGACTTGTAAGAGTTTTCTGGTAGTAGTTTTATAACTAGGTGGACAAATAAATTGCCTTTATTATCTTGCTTGCTGGGTGGGGTGTCTGGTGATAATTACTGCATTTATCAAAGTGTCCTTCCGTGTTGGAGACAGGCTGGTTTCCACTCGGGACAGACAGAGACAGGGACAGTGAGATTGTGGGGCTCATGCAGCGACTGCTGTGGGTCGGAGCAGAGAGTTCAATGCTGACATCCTAAAAGCCAGACTAGTCCCATGGCTCATCCTTTGGGCCACACTGTGCCTGTGCCCTTCCCCTGGAGGGCAAGCAAATGCCACAGAGCTGGCACAGCTCCCTGCCCAGGGCGGTGCTGCTGTCACCAGCTAAACTCAACTGCAAAGCCTTGAGGGTTGGGCACCATCCCAGCTTGGCTTTTCACCTGGTGAGGCAGCCTGAGAATGTCACATTGCTCTGATTAGTTTTGGTTTCTCTCACACGAGTTTGAATGTATGTTGGCTTTTGTCAGGAGATCAGGAAGGAATTAAAGCTGCATTCCACTTAATTGTTCCTGAGCAGTTAAATAATGACAAAATTGCTCCACCCTAGCTAGTAAAATAACACTTAAGAAGACTTAATTAGAGTCAATATCTGAATTTTATTTATATCTATTTTTTTATTTCTACTAATTGCTGTGCTGAGTAACAAGTTTAATAAGACCAACTTGTAAGATGAATGACAGTAAAAACATGGGAAGAAGAGAATGCTTGAGTTTTTTCCTGTAACAGAACTGGAGGAATTTGTACCCATTTGTACCCATTTGCAAAGCCTCCAACCCTCCCCTATTGATATTTTTTTCCTAAAAATAAAGATGCTGTCAGTACAAGTCACCACGTCTCCAAGAAGGTCGTTTACCTTTCATAAAAAATAATAAAGACCTGTATAAATACTCCCCATATGCTGCTGCTGGATTGTATTAGTGAAATATGTCAGTGTTTGTGGCGTGTGCAGCCCCATGTTTCATGGCACCACTTGAAAAATGAAAGACATTCATGTGAGTTATTTGGAAGACAGTGACAAACCTATTTGGCAGAGCAGTGTCCTGAAGAGAGCGTTTCCAGGCTCCCAGCAGAGGCAGGCGTGTGTGACCAGGCATCACTAGCACTGGGGGAGCTTCAGCCCACATGCTGCTGGAAGGATGGGAGGCTGTGGTGCTTTCCAGATTGCTGAGTTTTCCCAGAGTGACCTGTGGGACCCCGTGCTCACAGGCACCAGACAGGTAGCCATGAAGATCTCGCTTCCAGAAAGTTGAAAGCAGGGAAAGCAGGGTGGTTGTTTTGGGGTTTATTTGTTGGTTTTGGTTTGGTTTGGGTTTTTTTTGACAGCTAATGTGCTGTTGAGTCTTTACCTTGGCATTTCTTAGCCATGTCTTTACTGAGCTTCTTGGATAACCTGTGTGTTGCCAAGACATGCTGCAGAGCTCAGCAGAATCCAAGGCTGAGGTCAGCCTCTGAAGCACCATAGACTTTCACCTGACAGTGCTGGCTGGAGGAGGCTGAAGCCCTGTACTGCTGGGTGCAGATTCACACTGGTGACCAGAATTGGGTTTTTTTGAGCCAGAAGAACAGGGGGAGCTGTTCCCAGCTGGGAACTCGGGGACAAGCTGGGTTTGGATTTGGGCAGCTGAGGAGAAGGTTACCCCAGCCACCCTTCCTGCTGAGGCTGTGCTCTGCTGTCCCCATCCAATACAACAGGGACAACTGATAGTAAAGAGCAAGCAAGCAGCAGCTTTTGCCTGCATCTTTCTGTGATTTTATCTAGTCCCTGAGCCTTCAATGTATTATCTCCTTAAATCTCTGTGCCTGACACTTTTGCTTTAGCACAGTTGAATGTATTACTGTCCTGGTGAAAGAAAAGCGTGTGCTTGCAAGCTTCCATAGGCTTCCTGGGAGGGTTTGGAGTAAATCTCCCAACGTGCAGCTGCCTGCTTCAATTCCTCCTTTTCATGTAGCTCTTTTTTTAGCAGTGAACTATTGCGAGGATAAATTGCTATATGCAAATTTGAGATTAAACCTTTTGTGTTTCCAGCATTTTCTGTTTGAATTGCTCAAGGGGTGGTTGCAGGTTCCCAGCTTTGGGCTCTGGCTGTGCAAATGCCCCAGCTGAGGGCTGGGAGTGTTGCTGCATTCGAGGCTCAGCGTTCCTGGGACAGTGAGTGACAGGACTGATAAAACCCGTGGGTGGGTGATTTGTACTGCAGCAGCAGCACAGAGTGGGGGCTCGTTTGGTTAATGAATATTGAACTTCTCCTGTCTAACAGCAAGTTGTGTCCTGCTCTGCAAATGAGCATCTTTGCAAGAGGCTGAGCTGCAGGCAGGAGGGGCTGCTTGGGAATTCATTAATTCCTGTCTGGGTGATGAGTATGCTCCAAACAGGGCTCTGCTGGTCACCCAGCAGTTTTTGGGTGCCATGCAAGATGACTTTTTCTTTTTTCAGTTGTTAAGTTCTAATTATTTTTCTCTCAAAAATCTTTATGCAGGGTTAGATGCTTCTCTTTGGATGTTTTTCTGTAGCTGCCCACATTGCGTTTTCTACATGACAATGTCCTCAAAGAACTGATATAATAAATTTCTGCACTTGGCAGTCCCTAAATTCAGCTCTGTTTGTGGCAGGAGTTTCAAAGGGCAAATGCATCTCAGAAGCATTGTGACTGTTGCATGAAATGATAATTGTAATGCATGGAAGATCAGCTGCTGATTTATTTTTATTCGTGCAGATGAAAATTACTATGATGTTTCAAGTAGGGTGTAAAATAATATCTTTAATCTCATTCCAGGAGGAATATTAACTTCACATTTTGTATTTCTTTTCTTTCCCAAACCACTGAAAAATGCTTAGTGACTTGAGGGTCTGTTCTATCATGTTTATGTAGGAAGATTTCTCTTTTTTTTATGCTCGTAATAGGGAAAGTGTATTTTGATTTGTTGTGTTTTATGTAGTATAGAAGTTCCAGTTCCTTTGATCAGAAAAGTCTCTGTTTTTAAGCAGAAATGTGCATTTATCCTCATAGACAAAAGTGCATTAGGGAATACTTTTCTAAACAGGTCACTGCAGGCAAACTCCAATTTAAAATCCACCTGGAGTCCAACATTTGCTATCAGCAGGAATACCTGGGCAGCCACAGCTTGTGGAAGGGAAGGAGTTTCTACTCCTGGTTTCCTACAGGTGAGAATCAGTTTGTTCCTGGACGCTTCATAGATACACAAGTAGTTCCCTGGAAAGCTGACTGTAAACTGAGGTTCTGAGCAAGGTTCTGTCTGTGTGCTTGAGTCTCCTCTGCTGGGATTTCCCCAGCTGGCTTGGCTCGAGCTGCAGGGAGGAGAAGCCCTTTGTAGACTTCAGCTGCATCCTGCCTGTGACAGGTTAATCTGCTGCCCGTGTCTGTGGCTGGCAGCATGGCACCAGCTCTGGAAAGGGAAGCAGGGCTCCTTCCTGCTGCCATCTCAGGGCTGGCATGGTATGTGAGGTGAGGGGCTTGATGTGTCCCAGCTGCTGTCACAGCGTGCTGTGCTGCTGCTGTACAGCCCAGGTCACTCTGTGGGTGTTTGCTGATGGCACTGGCCATGCCAAACATCCCTGAGGAAAGAGTGATGATTCTGCCAGTGTGACTCAGTGCTCCTGCTCTGAACTACCAAAACAGAGGAGGGTAAGCAGAGTTGTGAATACCTGAGGGTTTTCATCCCTAGGTAATTCAACAAAACATGGTTGTGGGCAAGCCAGGACTTCATACCTGCATGTGAGGATGTGCAGAATGTGTGTTTCTATCACATTGTCCTGCCTCTGAGTGCTGCTGTAAGAGCATTAAGTAGCCATAGTGTTTCAGGCGTGTTAATTTCTAGTCTAAATAACCTTGTGGGGAAAATTGTAAAAGGCCTTGAAGAGAATATTAAAGGATTCAAGTATTGCTTAAAGTATTAACAGAATATGAACATGTGGATGTGTGCATGCATGTGTGTAATTGACAAAGCAAAGCCTTTGAATTGGAAATCATTGATACAGAAATACAGTTAAGGGTTTAGAATGGACTTAGTTCAAACAGCCGTAGGGAGAAGTCAGCAGTAAAAAGATGTATGGCAAGCCATTCACTTCTTTATCAATATATTGATTATACTGAAGGTGGAGTGTGTGCAGGGATGGGTCTTCTGGTAGGAAAGGAAAATGTATTTAGGGAAATGGGAAAAATCAGTGAAAGTGCTGTAAGATATTCTTAGCACTTCTTTCTAAAAGTCTGGAGAGGGTCCTTGTGAGTTTTATTCTGTGTTCCAGGAAGCTGAAGACTGTCCTCTGTCTGGGAAAAACTTTGCACAGGCTAAGAAATCGGTGTGGTCTAAGACTCCACAGGTATAAGAGAAAGAAAGTAATGATATGAAAATATTTATAATGAAAAGAAGTTGTGCCCTGCTGAAGTGACACTTCTGCTGTGAATAATTTTCCATAATGAAAGTCAAGAGTTGGGCATCCTGGTGAGTTAACTTTGACTGTTTGCAGTGAGAGTGCTCAGAGATGCTCCAGAGGAGGCCAGGTTGGTGCTTATTATTCCACAGAACTACTCAAATAGTCTTTCTCTATCAGTAGCACATAGCTTGCTAAGGGCTGATTAGCTGGCAGGGGAGTGATCATCTGGAGTTGTGTGGTCAAGATGCTGTCTATCCTAAATGCCTTTCCTGCCTTGGAGCCCTCTGTGTGCAGCGCTGGTGAGCATCCCCTCGTCTGGGCTGAGCACTCTGTGGGGATAGAGCTTTTTGTAGGCAAACTTTTGGGAGGATTTGGAGGAAGTGGCTTTGGGAGTGTTACAGGTTGATCTGGGCAGAGACCTGATAACCCACATTGCTCTTGTGACTGGTCTGTCTGCTGTTGACCTTGTTGGTGATGCCCCTGTCCCCTCTCAGCAGGTCTAGGGAGGTATGGTGGAAAGCTGCCACTTCTGTGTGTTCCAGAGTGAAGTGGGAGCAGGTATGCATTAGTGGTCTCCACCACTTCTGTTTGCTCAAGCTGTGCACTCACCCACTTGCTGGTGCCCAAGGCCGCTGTGGATTTCTGCACGGTGCTAAGGATGCCGAGCTGTCCTGTCCATGCCCTGCAGTGGGCACACTGCACAAATGCTGTTAACTCCATCCCAGCCAGCTCCCACTGTGGCTCACTGTTCACATGAAAGTACACAGTGGCCCCAGGTACTGACAGTGTGAGAGAAGTGATATCTGTGCAGGGTATGGGGCCAGTTCAGTGCTTTATACTGCAGGGCTGAAAGCTGCCCCAAGAGCCTTCTGGTCGCAGGAGGCAGCTCATCCCTTTCTCCTGAGCTTTTGTATAGTCAATAGGCTGAGCTACGGTGGGGTTTTTTTATTTCTAAGTGCTAAATCTTTGAATGTACCAGCTCCTGTAGGAGGTATTGGTATTTTTAAGGATTGCTTGGTTTCCGCTTGCAAATACACTGCTTGTATTCCTGGATGAAGATATTCTTGGAATACTTCAGTGTGAACCCTCCAGTGGGCAATCTTTTATTTCAGAATAATGGGCCTTTGTCCAATTTAACATAATGTACTTTGGAAGTGGAAGCCTTTAGTTAGTTGCACAGGAAATGCACTCATTTACCAAATCTCATTAATTAACTGGCACCTATTTAAGGGAAGTCTCTTCTCTCATGTGGTATTTAAAACCTCATCTATCATAAAAAGTAGATCTTTAGTTTTTTAGAATTAATCTTTGATTTTACAAATGATTCCTTCTGCATATTAGAAGTAATTTTTCTGCTGTTTATGAAAAAGGGACTTCAGCTTTGAGAATTACAGTTTAAGCTGCTCAGAGTTGTGTGGCAGCTCTGTGCTTGCTGCCAGAAGCTGAGGCTGTGCTCAGGACACTGCGTCTCTGCCGTTCGACATAATATTCTACGTGATGAAAAACTAAAGTAGCTATTTTTTTCTTCTGTGTGTAGCCCTCACCACTTCTGAAAGGTACAAGATTAATCTTCTGGCTGCCAATCTACAGAGCTCTGCCCACAGCAGACGTCCAGCAGCGCTGCACCAACTGTGTCAGACAAACCTCGTCGCCTCTCCTCAGCGGGCTCTGTAGAAATAACCGTGCAGACTTTTCTCCTCAGCCACCTCGTCTTTGCTCCTTCCCTTGCTTCACTTTGTCATTTCCAGGTCACTTCCCTTGCCTTTGTCAGCATGTTTAGCATTGCTCCGTGTAGGCACTGCCCTCAGGAGCACTGTCATGCATACTAAATCCACATCTGGGGCTGTGGCGTGAAGTGGCCCATCCACTCGGGAGTGAGGTACAGCCATAGGGAAGAGCAGGCAAGCTGCTGCCCTTCAGAGGTCAGCTCTGTGCAGCCACACCTTCTCCTGTCCTCCCAGAGTCAGGGTGCCAGGGTGGCTCTTGTGTGGGTGGGGGCATGGCTTCTGCCACCCCTGGCTGCTCTGACTTATCTTCAGTGGTGCCTGAGCCAATCTATTTCAGTAATGCAATAATTCACATTGAGCTTAATCAATGAGCCACAGAGCAATCTACCGGTGGCTCCAATCAGTGGAATTAGTCAGAAGGATCAAAATGAGCTGCGCTTTCTGAAAATGAAGCTGTCGTTCACACAGAAATGAGTCCGAGGGAGCCCTGTTCTTTATGCAGGCAGGGCACGCTGTGACTCAGAGCTCATGGAAGTCCTTGTCCTGCTGTGATGTAGGAGTAGGGGTCTGTGCATGTTTGGGAGGATGAGGATCCCAAAGCAGAAGGGCCAGGGTGATAACCTTACCGAGAGAATATGAATAAAGTGCTGCAGAGAATCCTGCACTTGGCTGTCTCCCTGCCAGCAGCACCAGTGCAGTGGATAAAACATTGTTCCAGTGGGGCCCAGCTGCATCTCTCAAGGACAGTGTGGCACAGCCCAGGCTGTGATCACCGCCTGAGGGGGAAGTTTGTGCAGCTGTCCAGCTGTGAGCTGCTGTGTCTGGTACCTGCTGGCATGAGCCTGCTGTCCCTGTGCAAATGTTCCTTAAACCTTCAGCGTTCCTTTTACCAGCACCTGAGCGAGCACACAGCGTGCGGGCAGCTCCTCCTGCCTCTCTCACATGTGCTCATCCTTCCAAATTGCAGGAATGCTTGGGGGGTTTCAGGGGTGGGGAGGGATTTGGTGTGAAAGCTGGCACTCCTCTGTGCTTGGCAGGACTTTGTCCAGGCTCACAGCTGTACGAGAGGAGGCCAAATGTGCACCCCTGTGTGAGCGTGCCTCGGCACAGCTGTGGCGAGGAATCCCACAGAGTGTCAGCCCCGTGCTGTGATTTTTATGTGCACACTCCTGCCTGCACTGCTTATGTGTTACTCTGCAAGCCTGCCTGTGTGTGCTGACTAGACCTGAATCCCACAGCACTGTCTCGTCCTCCTTAGGTGCTGGATGCCACTTCCTCACTGAGAGCATGGCTTGAAGGTTTTACCCTGCCCATGAGCTGATGCCAAAAGGGAGCCTCTTTCCTCTTTTGGAGCTGTGAATCTCCTCCCTCTCCCTTGCCTCAGGTTGTGGAACTGACAGGAACAGTCTCCCTGGGCTCATTCTGTGCGCAATATTCCCTTTGGATAAGGGGCAGGGCAGTCCTTGGAGGGGTTTTTGCCTCTCTGTTTTCATTTTCTGCTAGATCAGAAGATTGAACAGCCTCATCCCATTTTCTTCCCGGTGCTGTCTGTTGCAAGGAAAGCAACTGGGAGCAGTGGGAGAGCAGGATCTCTCCTTCAATCTCTGCATGGTCACACCACATTATGTTTAACATCCAAATGCTGTCTTGCCTACTTCTTACCTTGGATGTGACTGCAAGTGGAAACTGCTGAGCTTTTATATGATTATTTGAAGCCACAAATAGCTGTTTGGCTCTATATATATATAAAGCTAAAATGTTAAGTGCATGTAGTGATTATTTGTTGTCAGACTCATAATCTGTCTGGGGTGAGTGAGAAGCTGATGGTGAGATCCAAATTCTTCCACACTTTGAGAGATCCGAGTTCCCAGGTTGGAGATTAGGCCCAAATGTTCATGGTGATCCTTCCCAAAATGCCTCATCCCAAAGGGTGTAACACTCCCTGCCCCGCTTTGGGCCTTCAGCTCAAGTTCTTGAGTTCAGTTCCTGTCCTTGGTCATGCCATGCTGTCCTGCAGAGGCAATGGGAGACAAATCTGAAGGCATTTTGAATTTCCAGAGCCATTTGTATCTTTTGTATTTGAAATACACAAGCTACAAATGGTGAGGAGAGTTTGTTGTATACTACATTACTGTTATTTTATGGTATTGGTTTGGGTCTTTACTACAGTTTTCGTGCTTTATTTGTAATCTTCTCAACAGATGTTTATGTGATACAGAAAACCAAGTCTAGGACTCCTGCTGCTCGGTAAAAATAAAGGCATAATTGAAAAACATCCAATTGGATCCAGTTTTCAACTTAGTTCAGATCCCTAATTAGGGAGCCCAAAATGTGAAGGCCAAAGTGCACAAGTAACCAATGTGTGCCAGACACCAGACTGTCTCTGAGCACGTCTCTGGCATTGCCATTTCTCTTGATTTGTAGGAGTAAGCATAGTAACATTGTGATATGTGTTGGCAATGGTAACTTCTCATGGCAGCCTCTGCAGGCTTTAGGCATCAGTTCAGGAAAACACAGAACCATCTGAGCAACTCCATCTCTGCTGGATGGGACATTTATATGTTTACTAAAGTTTGAGGACATGAGTAGCTTTGTTGGCTGTTGAATTTTGAAGCACACATTTAAATGATTTACTGACCTGGGGCCTATATGCAAATGTGAATATTAAAAATGAAAATTAAAGCATCCACTCCAGATTGTGAATCTGAAATACATCTTTTCAAGCCAGTCTTGAGGATTTAAGCAAACATTTTCCATTAAGTTTAATGGAAGATGCATGCCTTAACTCCTGTAGACTGCTTTGAAAACCATCTAGTATTGCAGTGTGAAGCTCTAAATGCTGGATGTCTTTGCATTGCAGGTATGTTCTCAGCTCTGAGGATCTTGTAACATCTCCTGGTCACTGTTTTTCATCAGGATTCTCACTGTCCTTGTCACACTGTGTTGTCAGCTCCTGCAGTTTTATCTTTCACCTTATAGTACTTAGTTTTATCTTAAAATAACAATTCCTCATCCAGATCAGTACAGTTTCAGTTTCTAGACTCATTTCTACTTGGCATGTTTTGCAGGGGAGATGAACATTTACAGCCTTTAAGTTCCTGAGGGAAACACTTGAAACACTTGACAGCATTAACCATAAGCACTCTTATGGTTAGGGAATAGGAATTTGATAGACTTGTGCATGTGTTTTTAAATCTCGAGGCTTTAACATCAGTCTCCTGACCTGCTGCATTGCTGGGAGAGCGTTTGGTGCCAGCCTGGCACATGCAGCCTCAGCACCTCCCACATAGGCATCATCAACCAGGCACCTGCACTGGGAGGCTGGGTCTGCCCTGCTGTGTTTTTAGCGTGAACCTCAGCTGGATGATTCTCCTACCTGTCTTTCTGGAGAGCACTGACAGTTGTCCCAGCTTCTCACATTTTTCTGCCTTCTTTATAGTGGTGCTCCAGGGATTCCACACTGGTGCAGCAAGTGTAATTTCTGTGTGCTGTTTGTAGAATTGCTTTGGTTTTTTGGAGGTAAAACTGTTTTCCTTCAACTCTGCCTTTTGTTCAGAGGCGCGGTGCTTGAGGCAGAGTGTTTCATTAAAGATTTATGTAAAGCAGGGGCTGGTCTCTGAAGGAGGGTAAAGCTGTGCTTCAGAATGCTAATGCAGAGCTGGAGCAGTTTGAAGCATGCATAACGCAGCGCCGGTGGGCACGAGCTGATGTCTCATCCAGGAGAGGGAACTTGCCCCGTGTTCATCTTTGCCCCCCTGTAACTTGGAGGACAGTTTCCATTTCAGTGTAGGTGAGGGAACAGAACCATCCTGTGGGCAAGGCCTTCCAGGAGCCCTGGGAGTGCCCAGGCTGGGAAGAGTGAGGGGAGTTCGGCTCCAGAGCTGGGGTGGCAGCAGCCGCTGGGCTCCATTTGTTGGAAGGAAACCACAGCCATGTGATTTTGTCCTCTGTCTGCCCAATGCTCCCTTTTCCAGCTGGCATGAGCAGAATGTGGAGGTGAAGCTCAGCTTCTGTTTCCTTCACTGAAATCTCTGATAACTTTGCAGTGGCTGAAATGTATGGAGAGTGGCCTTTCTTCTGCCCCTGGCTCCCCAGTGCTGTCCTGGTAGAGAATCCAGGGAGTCTGTCAAGCATTGAGACACCTGAGAAAATGTGCAAGTGCACCCAGAAGCTCTGGTGTGAGTGGCTTCACTGAGTACCTGGCAGCTGCTGCAGTGAAACCTGCCTCGTGGGAGAGCACATGTGTTCCTACAGAGCTGGGAGCAGGGACTGTCCCAGCCCCATCCCCAGCAGCTTGTGCAGAGCCAAGCAGCCTCTGTCTGATGGCACTAACCAGATATCTCAGAGCACATGGAGCTTCCCCTGGGCTCCACAGTTGTGCACAGGAACCCACAGTACTTTTTCAGAATGGTGCTGTTTACTGTTCGTGGCAGGTGCAGCTCCTGTTCCCCACTTTGCAGGCAAAGCTCCTTCCTGTCAGAGGCACTCAAAGCTCCCAGGGACTTGCCAGCCTTCAGCCATGCATTAATGTATTGCTGAGCTGTTTCTTGGGATGTAAAGGCACAACAGGAAATAGGGCTTGTATTCATGGAAATGTAATTATGTATGTTGTGTAAACTAACTAGTAAAATAATTCTGGAACTCATAACAGGACAAGATTTGAATGCTTATTAACCAAAACAATGGCAATTGCTGTGTAGATTGGAATAAACATCTTTATCCAATAGGAAAGGCTGTGTTGTCCTGTCCTCCTTTATTGCCCTGGCAGCCAGAAATGACCATCCTGCAGGCCTTGTGTAGGAGACTTTGGCGGATGTGGTTCTGGATTGTCTCTGCTGTGTGGAGATCCTGCAAGTTACAGGATTAAAAACTGGAACCAGCTTGCCTGCAGAGGCGTGCCCTTCCAGCTAATCTCCTGAAGATGGCATCTGTATGTCCCTTTGAAGTCATTCATGGAGAGCCATGATAATGTGGCTCTCCACATGGGAGAATGGAGTGGAAATAATGTGGGGTTTCCATGTGGAAATCTCTTGGACTGTCTTCTTCTGCCAGCAGCTTCAGCCGGGCTCACGTGCCAGACTGCCACGTTGAATTGAGCGTGTCCAGAGGAGGGAAACAAGGCTGGTGAGGGGCTGGGAACACAAACCCTGTGAGGAACAGCTGAGGGAGCTGGGGGTGTTTAGCCTGGAGAAAAGGAGACTCAGAGGTGACCTCATCACTCTCTACAACTCCCTGAAAGGAGGTTCCAGTCAGGTGGGGCTTGGTCTCTTTCTCCAGGCAGCCCTGACAGAACGAGAGGTCACAGCCTCAAGTTGTGCCAAGGGAAATATGGGTTGGATATGAGGAAAAAGTTTTTCACAGAAAAAAGTGATAAAAAAGTTTTTCACAGAAAAAAGTGATATTCACAGATAAAATACTGGAATGGCCTGCCTGGAGAGGTGATGGAGTCACTGTGTCTGGATGTGTTTAAAAACAGACTGGATGTGTGCTGGCACTCGCTGCCATTGGTTTAGTTGTGGTGTTAGGGCTCGGTTGGACTCGGTGATCTTGAAAGTCTCTTCCAACCCAGTGATTCTGTGAATTCTGTGAATGTGTGAGGAGCAAATGCTGCTGGTGGACTCTGGGTATGCAGAGGGTGGTGGTGATGAATGGGGTAGGGTTTGCTTGGGGCTGAAATTTCAGCCAGAGCAGCGTTGAGGGCTCAAGTGTGAAACTGCTCTAAGTTGGAGAGCCCCAAGGTGTGGTTGCAGGCAGTCCTTGTGGTGTGAGCTCCCAGCTTACATCAGCTATGTGAAACAGTTGCACTGCCTGTCTGTGGTGTGTCAGACCCAGGACTGACTGGTTTCACTAATTTCACCGTGTACCTCAATTAATGTAGCAGGCTGTGACATTCTCCTTTGCAGATTGTTTTGAGGTCCGGCTGTCACAAATTGGAAAGTCCAGTCCCAGTCCTCTTCACATCAGTCATCTATATGGAAGACATCAGCTAAGTGTGTATTTTAACAAGAACACAACTAGAAAAACACCTGGGTTTTTTTGCTCTGCATTTGCCAGAGGCAGGTAATGCCATCTGATAGCTTTTATAAGGAAAAGTTCTGAGAAACTTGAGTTATTCTGGTGCAAATCAACTTGGTTGTAATGTGAGTAGAGCTATAGATAAAGATTGGCCCATGTTGTTAATCCTAAGCAAGAGATAGTTTTCTTAGTTCTCCTAAACTGTGGAATGCTAATTGAAAAAAAACCCCAAATCTATTTCTTCACTTTTGTGATCTCAATTTTTGGGCAGTGCTTGTGATATAGGATAGCTGAATGTCACCTGGCTTACTTGTTGTGTCTTCAGCAATGAATATAGGCAACCATCAGCTTCCAGTGACTCTCTGCAAACAAGCACTGGAAATGGCTTTGCTGTTGTACAGACACTGTCAGATCTAGAAATAACAGGCTGGCAGTGTCAAGTTGTTGTTTCCCAGCAGCTTTGGAGGACAAGGTATACTTGAAATAAATCTGTCAGGTAGGATTTCAAACTGGCCAAGGCTGTAAGTAGCAGTTTATTGAGCTTATTTATGATATAGCACCTAGGAAATGAAATGGAGAGATGTCAAGTGCTTTCAGCACCAGCCAGCACAGCTTAATGCCCCCTCCCCCTTGCTTGGAAGCAGTGTCTCGGCTTCATGCTGGAAGCATATTATTGTAATAAAACACATTCACATTCTAGGTGGTAAATGGAATTCACCCAATGATTAAAACTAGAAATAAAATAAATTAATTAATCATCTTCATTCCCAGCATAGCTGACATTCTTACCACTATATATGGTATAAAAATCTGCACCTTGGGCTTTTTAGCTGTTCATGGTGTAATGACCAAATCCATCTGAGAGTCTTGGGAATTGAAGCTGAAGCAAAGCCACACAAAAGCTGAACAGTTCCCATAAAGGATGTTTCCACAGTTTCTTCTCCTGAATTTGGACTTTGGCCCGGGCTGAAGCCCATCTTCTTTCCAGACTGCTGGTTGTTACCATTGTACAAAGACAGACCAGCCTCAAGTTCCTCAGCTGAGTAACCATCTGTCTGCCCTCCCACACAGACACCTGAAGATGAGCTAATGTTGAAAAGAAAACAAATAAGTTAAATAATTTTAAAGCCTCAAATGCATCTTTCTACAATCTTTAAAATTTCCGATGTATTTTTTTAATGTGTTAGTAGGATAGATATATTCTTAGAGGTTAAATTTGCTTGTTACATTAGAATTATGCATTCAGTTTGATAGAGTTGTTTCATAATTGTGCAAAAGGTCTGTGCAAATGCACAAATGAGTTGGATTCAGTCCTGAGGGCCAGCAGCTCTTCTGCAAACCTGGGGCCTAGGAAGTGACGTGAGCCCTGCAGTCTGCTTTGCAAGTTCTGTCTCTTTGTGCTGTCTTACTGAGTAAAGCCTTAGTAAGCAGTCAAATAATCCAGTACAAGCAGCACAACTGAGCGCAGCAATTTCTTTTCAGAGGAGTGCTTGCTAATATTGGGATAAACTTACACAAAATAGAAAAATTAAAGACAACTTTGAAATGAATCCTGAAATGCAGCTAGAGGGATCTTGGATTAAAAACCTCTTGTGTGCTGCTTTATGAGCAAACAACTTCATCCGTGATAGATTGTGAGCCCTGAGCATACATAACAAGGCAATTAAGAGAAAACACAGTCAATGGAATAATACTGCATTATCTTTTTGTTTCACTTAAGTCCTGTATCTCCTTTCCACTGCCAGTTTGCTGTAAATTGCACCTTGTCAGTAACAGGATTATTGATAACTCTGCCAAATAGAGCTTCTGCAGAACTGTGTTTGCTAAAATGCTTCCTTCACCATTTAAAAGCTAATAAAAAAACTAATGTGCTTTAAACATAAATCTTGTACTGTTAATACTCTAAGTTACAGCCAGCAGCAAATAGAGCTCTGTGGATCACTAAAGCTGGAATACAGGGATGCACTCCTGCTGTGGGATCTGGTGTGTCCAGCTGGTAGAATTTTTTTTCAAGTCTGTAAATGTTTAAAAGTGAATTTGTCCTTCCCCCATGGGGCAAATTCAGGGATGAATTCCACACTGGATAAATTGTCTTATGCCATGATCCAATGTTCACCAGACAAGTGGTATTTTCCTTTCCTTTCACCTTTTCCTGCAGCCTCCTTGGAGGCAGCAGTTGTGCTGCAGGTGCCCCAGGCTGTGCTGCTGGTGTTGGCTGTGTGGGTGGCTTGTGCTGGCCTTGGCCATAGGGGCATGGTGATACACAGGTTCAAAGTCTGACAGCCTCTGGGTGGGCTGAAGGCCGTGGGCTCACGTCCAGCAGCGCAGAGCTCCGTGCCGTGCTCTGTGCGAGGCTGTCAGCAGCACAGTGCATGCCACACTCGTCACACTGCCACTCTGCTTGGACCCAGGGGAGATGACTGCAGGGCATGGGCTCATTTGGGGATAAAAGACACAATTGTGGCTGCAACTTTCTCCAAACCACTTTTCTTTGCAGAGTAGCATCACATCTCTGCGGCTTGGGTCTGGATTTTGGACACCCACTTCCGCTCTTTGTCATCCTGTCCTTCCTGTGCAGGGCGTCATCGTGGCACCTGTAGTGTGGCTGTGCAGGAAAAGGTCAGTGGCACTGGGTCTCCTCTGCCCTTTGACAGCTCCCCAAATCCTCCCTGCCTGATGTGGTCCCACAGGTGTTGAGCGAGATTCCAGAGCAGGTCTTGTAAGCAAAGGTGCCATTGCCCATCACTGCAGTTTATTAGGAAGAATTATGTTGCAGGAATATCCTGGACTACTTTGCTCCTCCTGCAAAGTGCTTTATTACTGACATGTCTGAAATCTGCAGAGGATTTGTAGAAAGGAAAATAAATTATTCTGCCATCTCTGGTGAGAGCCAGAGATCATTTGTCACTGCTTTTGGTGTCCCACCTCCAGCTTCAATCCAGGTTGTTGTCTGGACCACGAGCTCATTCCTGCACCAAGTGTGCCCTGTCTCTGTGTACTCAGACTGAAATAACACAAATGGATTTAATCACTATTTTATGGAGCTGTGTGGTATCAATCTGACATTGTAACAAGACACACAAACAGACATGCTGTGATGGCATCCTGATGTTTTCAGGGCAGTGACCAAATTCAGGCCAAGCAAAGACGGTGCAGAGCAATTCCTTGAGATTTCATTACCAATGTGGTGATGTTCAGATATTGTTGAAGTCCATGGCCTGCATGGAGTGGGAGCAGTGACCTCTCGTGTTCTACAGTCCCTTCTCTAGCCTATGCAAAGCAGCGATTGAGGCCTCCTGCTCAGTCATTTAGAAGATGGTTGTTCTCTCAAAGCAGCAGTTTGTCAGACTGTAATTTTAAAATTACATTGTGTTTTTCTAGGACTTGGCAGAACTTCTCCAATACTTTTAAAATAGTACTCCAGAAAAGCTCATTCCTGGTGCAATTAAAAATGAAAAGAAGGAGGAAGAGTGGTTTGAAATGAACTGTTTGGGAGCTGGGTTTTTGTTTTGGTTTTTTTTAAGGGAATGAGTGGTGCCTGAAACTCTTGCTTTTGAAGATGTATTCCCATGCTGAGTCACAAGCAGGGCTCCTGCAGAACAGCCTGTCTGCTGTTTTAGAGGTCAATATTCGTTGACTATTTCACTGATGTTGCTGGTGCACAGCAGTGGTGTCTTGCAGAGGAGGGGTGCGGGCATGCCCTGAGATAAATTGATTCAAAAGGTAGGCATTGTCTCTTGGCTGCTTTAATTTTCCTCCTGCCAGGTTCACTGTGCTGGTGTGATTGCAGCACACACCAGGCTGGAGGTGCCATCTTTCACTGGGTGACAAGGACAAACATTTCTGCCTTCAGAGAGACTGAAGTTTTCTCTATTGTGTGTCGCTGTGTCTGGGGAGCATGTAACTGCATGTCACCTGTGACAAACGCAGCTTTAGAAATAAGTCTGCTGTGGGTTAAGAGCCTCTATCTGGAGGTTATGTGGCTGTTATGCTACTAAATGTCACTTTAACTTACAGAGTCTCACTCCAGCCTTATTTCTCAGTGCTTTGGTTGGTGAGTGTGTGGTTTTGTTACTGCTCCTCATGAAGTGCATAACTCAGGGTGAGTAAAGACACCCATCTAAAACCATCATGTACAAGTGCATTAAGCCCCATTAGTTGAAGAGTCAGACTGGTTACAAATGAGGGTAAAATGACCATTTCATTGCCACATCTGTCTCTTCTCTGTATGCATGTTTAACTCTTTGAACAAAGGGTGGGGAATTTAAGAGACACCTCTGTGATACATTTGGTGCCATTTTGAGCCAGCCCGAGTCTGGGAGAGCAATTGTATTTTCATCATCTTTGTGAGTCATCACAAAAAGTGCCAGCTCAGGTTTGATTGCTGAGATTGCATTGTTGCTGAAAGGTGAGACATGGAGTAGAAGGAACACAACGTGGTATTTGGCTGCAAGATGCTGACAATTGGAAAAAGCTCAGTTTTGACTTTGTGTGCCAAACAGATTTACCATCGGAAGAACACATTGGCCACAAGATGATGTCATTTTCATAGAGTCTACACATGGTGCCCACAGGTCAGCAGAAGGTTTGGTCTGAATACAAAGACCTCTTCAGGGGTCTTCTAAGTCTCCTGGTTGGAAGAAAGCCAGTACTGATGTGATACTGAAATGCAGGTAGTGAAACTACTCATCCAGTAAAATTCCTGCCTGAACTCACTTGCAAATCAAAAGTGTCTTTGGACTGCCAAGAGAAGGTGAAAATTATCAAAGATTTGCAGATGTGAGAGAGAAGAAGAAAAATCTGAGGATTCTACAGAGGATGGAGGCATGGTGCTGGACCAGACTTTGTGGAAGGGTTGTTTGGAACTTGGAAGCTCCTGGAGGCTTTTGTAGAAATGAACGTTGAATAATGATGGAACTGAGCTCCAGAATAACCTCTTGACTCTGGCTTCTCATGGTGTGTGGTGTGGCAGTGAAGCAGAATGAAGAGCTGGTATAACATGAAAAGCTTTAAAAGTGGAGGATTTGGGAATTTTGAAATTGAGTTCTCACAGAGAAGTCACTCAGCTGGCAAAATGGACTACAGTCCTGAAAAATGGTGAGATGGAACTCTTTTTGCCCCCAGGTAATTGTGGTAGCCATCTAACTGCTCACTATGTTAATACAAATTTTGAACAAGAAAGCAATTATATATTTATGAATGGCAGGCACACATTAAAAAATGCCCTGCACAATCAAGAAGAATGTTGGTTATTAGTGTGGTAAAAGATGTATAATAGGCTAAATCACTTAATTTCCCACATATTTCTGGATTTGGCCTGTGGGAAAGATTTCGCTGAAACAATCACAAAACAGACGGAGATAAATCTTGGCCAATATCCTCCTTTTTGACAAAACAGTTTCTAATAATAAAATCCTGCATTTGATCACTTATCCTAGTGAAAGGCTTTTCGTGGTCCTTCCTTTTCATAGTGTTTAATAGGCTGTGGCACCACTGCCAGCCAGCCTGGAGCAGGAAGGGAAGGAGAGCTTTGTGCTGGCCTTGGCAGGAAGGTCAGGGCACAGATCTGGCCAGAGTGCAGTGGCATTTGCAGGGACCAGCTGGGGGCTTTATTAAATGTGTGGGGTGGAAGTGAATGGAACATTGATGTGAAGGGGGGAACTTCACAGATTCCTCTATTTAGAAGACAGTTCTTGAACACAATGCTTGTTACAGAATGGGGGGCATTCAGATTTGGGTGAAATCCTATTTCCCAAAAGGGCTCCCATGCCGAGGACTGATGGAGACTCCTAGCCCCACTGAGGTACACAGGGCTCTCCAGGTGAAGTGATGTGGCTGCAGGTGTGCACTGCTGAGCAGATCAATAGCAGTACATCTCTACTTTTGGACATTGCCACTTCTCTGGAGTTTAATCTTCTAAAACTCTTTGAAGAACTTAAATATGCAGGGCTCTGTCTAAAACTGAATTATGTCTTGTGCTTTTCATTAGCACAGTGTGGTGTTTTCAAGCAATCTCTGAGTTGCTGGGTTGGTTTTTTTTTCTCTGACTATTAAAAGGCACCTGATTCTACCATGTTGTTTGAAAGCTTGAGTATTTCAATTTTGTGGATATTTTAAGCCAGCATCCTTGAAATCCCTAAGAAGCCAGCCTGTTTCTCCAAGTCCCAGGCATGTCTTCTGAAAACACTGTAAATGTCATAAGCAGTGATTTCACTGTACGGCTACCCAGAGCAGACATATTGATGTTATTTAGCCTTCACTTGCCAAGCTGAGTGTTAGGATTGGGTTTTCACATGCGAGGCAGCTATCAGCTTTACAGATAGCCATATTTTCATAAGCTGCATTTGGCTGTCACACCTTCTCCTGTAGTTTCTTGATATGCAAACAAGTCTCAGTTATATATGCTTCTGGCATATAAACTGATATCCCTGAAGAGTTCCTGATTATCCTTCCATTAACTTTTACTCTCCTCTGTCTCCCTTGGGGAGGTAGCAAGTAGTCTTTCCTCCATCATGGGTTTCCAGCTGGTTACCTCCCCGCTTCCCTCCTAAATAGATTCTCTCTGTAGGGAAGTGCAGTCTGTGAAATTTCAGTGCCGTCTAAAAGTACAGCAGGGACTGTTGAAATGGGACTTTTGAAAATTTGAAATTCAAGGAGGGCATCCCAGATCTGAAAGTGCCTTCCCAAAGAACAGAATAACCATAGATGTCTAAATGCAGAATTGCAGTGAAGCCAGGGGCTAGGGGCTCTGCTGTTTGTATGTGATGTTTCAGCTCCTCAACTGTACTGCTGGAAACTTTAATGGGGGCTTGCTTCTCCGAGACTCTGCCATTCTTACATTTTCTGGTCTAATTAGTGTTGTTGACAAACCAACATTCAGCCCCACTTCTTGGTTTCACTCACCACGCACTTCACAACATTCCTCACTTACATGGTTTTCTCTTTGTGGAGTTCAGATTGTTTCTTAATCCCATGCCCATGCCCCATGTCCATCATAAGAGCAGCTGGGGACATCCTAGCAAAGCATTCAGCAATGAAATCTTCACTTGTGCTTGTCCATCCTCCTGCAAACTCATGCAGCAGTGGTGTTTGTGTGGGTACAACTGGAGTCCTGTTCCCAAAGACTGGTTCCGTGGAGGGTGTATTGTGCTGGGAACCCACCCATGCAGGTTTTTGCACATGCTGCTGGCTTGACCGCTAATCTCTATGATTATTTAAATTCTAAGTGTTCTTAAAACAGTCCTAGAGGCAACTCTGTGCTATTGCATTCCTACTAGGATTATATCCAATTGATGAAGGGCTGTGTTACTGCCTTTTATAAAGCAGGATTCTTGTCAATAATCTTTGTTTGCAGCAGGATGCTGGCTCAGCTTCTTCAAAATTATTCAAACTGAAATATTTATTTAGTTGAAAAAAGTAATTCAAGACAAGTTGTACTTTTCTGGTTTTTGTATTAGCACTCTTAGAAAATTTGCAAATACCAGAGACTGGGTTTTTTAATGTCATGTCTAAACTTGTTGCTTTAAATATTGATCTGAGCCTTCAGTTGTATTTGGGAAGCAAAGGTGATTCCCCTTACCCACATGAGCAGAAGCATACTTGTGGAATATTCACACTGATTTCAAGAGCTTTTTGAGGCAACAGAACAGAATTAAGATGGCAAGAATATGGCCCCAGCTATGAGGTGATGCCAGACCTAATTTGAGCATGTGATTCATCTGATTTCCCATGTAGTGTGGAAAGTCAAGGGTTTTCTTCAATTGCATGTATAAATCTACAGGCTTGAGAGATTACAGGTGACATTAGACTCTTCCTTTTGCAAATATTCTGTGTTTGCATATCTGTAGATGCATAGTTTACCAGAAATTCCCCTGTGGAATTTAAAGTCCTGTGTCTGTCTTTGCAGGTCTGGAGCCTGAGAAGATTAAGGGTGAGACATTTAGCCACAGGGTAACAACTCTGGTGTACCTTCAAATTTTGTATCAGCCAGTTTGTTATATTATTAAAATAATGCCATTGCATAACAGTGAAAGTTGCTGCTTTTAAAACCTCCCTGTTGCTCAAACAAGATACAAAATTAAGGAATGAATATAGTTTTTATGTGTTGGGTGCTATCTGTAGACACAAATTGGATTTTCACTGTCCCTGTACAGCATATCCCTTATCCAAGCACTCCAGAGGATTGTCTATGTCCCCATCTGGGACAAACCTTAGGCAAGCTGCTGCCCTGCAGCCTTGGGGGCTGGGGGGGAGGGAAACCCATGCATATTGTTTGGGGCTTCTCAGAGCACCAAAATAATGAGTAATTAAAGCTCTGTGACTTCTGATGGGTCACATATCTTTTTGATCTATAGGATTTGCACCCTTGACACCATCTTTTGAGGAGTGCTTCCAAAAAGTATGGAATGAATGTAGATTATGTGGGAAATATCTCAGTAGTGTGCTCACACAGCTCGAGTTAGCACAGTCTCCCACTGTTAACTGGACATGTCCTTTATGGAAATTGGCTTTGTAGTCCACATTTCAACTGCTGAAGAGTTATGAGGTCAGCAAGTGCAGTTCAGAATTTAGCTCATTTTGTGTATATCTTGGACCATGTTCACCCCTGGGTTTTATACCACAAAAATCAAGGGAATGATGCCAAGAGAAAATTCATTTCCTAATATTTAGAATCAGCTCCTCTGACAGGAGAGTATTTCACTGAGCTCCCTGCCATAGCTCTAGGAAGAGTTCTGATCCTGGTTCCCCGGGGTTAGAATTTCTGCATGGGCACTGAGAATCACTAACGAGAGCAAGTTTTGGATGAATATTAAATCTTGTACTTCAGGGTGCAAACTCTCCTCCTAACTTGGGAGCAGAAAGGGGCTGCTGTAGTGGGCAGTGTTGTATTTCTGCCCCCTGCAGTGCTCTTGCCCGTCTAAGATGCACCCAGTGGGAGCCAGTGTGAGAGGCAGGTGGGTCAGAGGATGGACCGTGGGCATTTCCCATGTTTGTTGATTGTTGATCCCAAAGACATTGCTGGTGCTTTGATTGGAAGCTAAGAACTAATGTCTGCAGTCCTATTTAATGACAGACTTTTAGCAGTGATCACAGAATCGTCTTGCACAGTTAATTTTGGCTAATGAGCAATTAGTCAGCTCAGCAGGGACTCTCCCTTGCCCATGTCCCCTGGGGAAGGGGTGCTCAGGGCTGAGCATGGTGCATCTCTGGGCTGTTGGGAACCCCAGCATTGGGCCCAGCACTCTCACCTGTGCTGCTACTTGGGCTGCAGCTCAGATTTCCTCCTGAAGCAGAGAGATTTATTTTCCAACTACAGACTTGCAGTGTTATCCTAGATGTCAGCAGTCTCTTCTTTCTTTTTTTTCTTTTTTATTTTCCTTTTTTTTTTTAATACTTAATGCAGCCAGAGAAAATCTGTCAGCCAAAAACTCCTTGCCTGCCCAAATGAAGGTTGAACTTGTATGGGCTTGAGCATATTCCAATGTGAATCTGTTTAAATTTGGGGACAGCCAGAGATGCTGCTGCTGCGTCCGGGGCTCGTGCGGGAGGCGCGGCGCTGCCTCGGGTCATGGGTGGTGGGACTGGGAGCGGGCACAGATGGTGCTCCAGAAGGGGAAATCCAGAAGCTCACAAGCTCATTTCTTTTAGGGAGACGTGTCCATATGTCACCCATAGAGGATGAGAGCCTGCTCATCAGTCTGGAGCACTCTGAGGTTGCTGGGATGAAATAACCTGCATTTGTGTCTAAGCTGGAGCCCGGTGCTGGTTGTGCTGATGGAGCCCCTGTGCTCTGTCCCCTCTCCCTGCCAGGAAGGGAAGCCTTGAGTGTCTGAGGTGTTCAGTGCCTCTCCTGCCCAGGGCTGAGAGGGAGGACTTCTCTGAGAGCCTGCATGGCTGGATCCATCACTGACAGGCTCAGCTCTGACCTCTCAGTTTTCCTGCTCACAGTCCTGTGCACAGCTCTGGAGGTGAGCTGAGGCTCGGAGATGTGAGCACCATAAATCAGGTGCCTGGTTGTCTGTCCCCTCAACCAGGCGCTGCACACCAGAGCACAGAGATGCTCCACACAAAGGAGGCCTTGCAGCTGGATATAAATCTCAGGGGTGCCTCCAGACCCTGGCAATTGGCACAAATGTCTCTAATTTTTATTCCTAATCTGGTCACTGACCATTACTTGAGTACAATGTAATGAACAGTGGTGATAAATTGACATTGGTGACAGTCAGAGCTTATGCTGCTCTTCAGAATGTCTTGATATTTCTGAGATAAAAATGAGACCCACTTCCATTTAATATTTTAGCAAATTTGGGAAGAAAATAGGTCAAAAGAAATGTCCCACTCAAATTGGAGCAGTGGTAAGGAAGTTACTTGAATTTCTGAATTTACATATTGAGGAGGAATGTGTGTGTCTCTATATAAATGCATTTACATATGTAACACCCAAAATACATCATTATGCATTCATATTCGCACGTGGAGTCTGTCTGAGGATGTACGTGTATGTATAAAAATATGACTTATAGGTTTTTAAAACTCCCTGACAGATTCCAGGAGACCAATTTCTAAATGTATGCCAAGATTTTTGACTAAGAGACAGGTAGCAGTAGGTGCTAATAAATGAAAGAACTGCAAGTAAAATGTTGTGACATCCACCTCTCTGAACAACCTGCGGAGCGCTGGCAGAATCATCAAACGGAGCTGAGAGTAATCAGCAGGGACTGATAAAGCTGCTCTTATAATTATTTGTTTGATATACAGCTTTCCTTCTTCCTTCTGCATAAATAGCAGAATTGCTTTGCTTAGTGTGGGAGGTTTTTTTATTCCTGTCAGGGCTTGTTCTCACCAAGATGTCATGAGAGGAGGACTGAGATCTGCATTTTTGTTTTATTTACGGGCTTTCCATTGTAATTCTGACAGCATGCGGCAGAGACAGCATTCATTTAGCTGGGGAGAGGCAGCCTTGCTCCTGCAAAGCTGTCAGTGTTGTGGGGGCTAGACTCTGCCATGCTGCCTTTAAGCCTCTCTGATTCCTCCAGGTTTGGCCTGGAAGAAGCTGTTCCTGGGAGGAGGCGGCTGCTGAGGTCTGAAGGCAGTTGCGATGTCAGACTTGGATATTTGGATATCAAATACAATTTCCACAGTGGCTTTCTTGGTTTTAGGTGTGAGTTTGATGATGCCACAGCCCAGGCTGCCCAACAAAAATACACAGCCCTGCAGGTTGACAAGTGTTAGTTATCCTTAAATAACTTCTTCTCACCACTTCCACTGCTGAAGCAAGAAAATCCAAGCATTGACTGATTTCCAGGCAGTCGCAGTGGTGGCCCATCAGCAATGACTGAACTGAGCCAAAAGGCTCCTGTTGATGTCAGTGGTTTCTGGGAATGCTGCCTGCGTGGTTTTGTTCCGGTATTTTCTTCTATCCATGCCTGGTTGAGCTCTAACTTCACTCAGGGCAAAGTTTGCAATTTTGTGTTTAACAAAAGGTACAGTAATTCATTCCCACCCTAAGGACTCTTGTTTTCCTTTTCCCATTTATGTTCTATTTAGCTTCTTTCTTTCCTTAAAAAAGGGAGAAAAATTATAATGGATAATTTCTAAGCAGATAAAAAAAGGATAACTTTTACTTAAAAAAAAATTCTGTGCACCAGAATAGTTTTTATATTGTCTAAGGGTTTTACCAGGATACCAGGATCTCAGAAAGAAGGGGAGGTGTACGGGGAGAGAGAGGCACATTAGAGAAGAAAATAGATTTCCTAGCCTAAAGAGAGAAATCCAGACTGCTGCCATTGGCATGCATTTGAATATTGTCAAGGGCATCTGGAATATGTTGATAGCTGTTCTCTTTCTAATAATTCTGAAAATTTGCTAATGATGAGGCACAGATTTGCCACCGGCTGTGTCTGCCACGAGCATACCCAGCCCTGGAAGGGGTCTGAGACATCAGAGGCTGTGCTGCTCTCCTGGCAGGGTCAGCACCAACTCCCTGTTACTCAGGAGAAATACTTCAGACTTGAACCAGACTAATGAAAAGAGAAATTGCTCTGAGACTAAGAAAAAAAAGGTTTTTTTAAAGAGGAAAAGCACCCCCATTGCAGTGCTGTGGGGGGTTGTTCTTGAGCGATTACAGCTCATCCTTTCAATGCCTTCTGATTCCAGGCAATGATGGTATTTTAAGATAAATAAAGTGTTCATGGCTCTGCTTGTTATTGAAGGGCTTTTATTATTGCTGATGTTACATGAAAAAGAAAGTTATTAAAAAAAATGTGGCACTAACAAATTGAAGCCCCCAGGGAACTGTTGCCTGAATGGGATTTTGATTGGAGTTCAATTTAATTGGCCATAAATCTTCTTTTCTGATTTACTTCAGACCAGTCTACCAAATTCATGATAATCAGGTTTTCATTTTTCTCTGTTGAGCAAAATACCCTGACATGAGCATAAACAGAAATATTCCTTCAGCAAGGTGACCTTGTTCCTGCTAGCACTGTGCTGGTAATTGATTTAATGCCTCCTTACCTATAAATTGAACCTCTTTCTGAGGCATGTCCATCAGATTTTGAGGTAATTGGTTAGCATGGTTGTTTTTCTGACTGCTAAGATATTTCTCATAAACCTCTAGTACAAGATCATTTTAAGTCTGGGATCATTTTACTGACACGATGGAATGAATTCAGCAGGCAGATGTACACAGCCTCTGTGTAGCTTTGAATATACCTATGTGCCTTTCTTGGAGACTTACAAAAGATCTTGTTCTAGCCTGGAGTAAATTTGTGGAGTTGTAGAGCCCAGTAATTTCTGTGGAGTTCAGTTTTGCAGAAGAAAAAGAAGAAAAGTTTTCCAGACACCCTGAGGCTCCTGGCCCACATCCCTTGCTCTGGAGTGTGGTGACCACAGCACATCACAGAGCTGTCCTGTCCTGTCCTCTCTGCTACTCTCAGCTCCCCTTCCTTTACCCAAGGTTGCTTTCTGTGATTGCTGGTTTAGATTTGTGAGGAGTTTTCCTTCTCCTCCTTTCTAAGAAGGCTTCACTGGGTGAACTCTTCATGGAAATGATACGTGTGGGTGGATGAGTAAGAGGTGAGAACCAGGTGGGATCAAAGGAAACAGAATTGTCATCTAATTCTGATACATATCCAGAGCCATAAATTCACTTGCTGCTCTTGCAGCCTCATTCATGGGAATCTCAGTGAAGTCCTCAGCTGCTGCAAGGAGTGGGTACGAAAGGGGAGGGAACCTGCATTGAGATGTAATCATCTACTGAAGTTGGAGAATATTGCAGTTAAATATTTTTCCCCACTGTTCTTATTCCTTGTGCTTCCTTTGTGTTTCTAACTCATGTAGAGGCTTCATTATGTTGCTCATTTAACCATTTCCAGCAGTACTGGGATTGACAGGTTCAGTTTTCAGCAATCTCACAACTTCATGGGCTGTAAATTGAATGTTTTAGGGCCTGGTGAAAAGGTGATAAGAAAGTTACATCTGCTACCAGTTTTCTAATTACATCATCATAAAATACATTGAGTTTGTTAATGCCAGGTACGCTTGCTGAAAATACATTTATAACCATGGCCTTGGCAACTGGAAGCAATTACTTTGCAGTGGCTTCCCTTTTGTAGTCTGAAACACCAGAATTCATTTCCTCCTCTTTTCTCTGCTTCCCTCCCTACAAAAGAAGCAGAGAAAAATCTGAATGTTAACTTGTTATGATTATCTTCTGAATTTTTTTTTTGTTTTGTCAGAAAAGATGAATAGCTGGAAAATTACTGAAAGTAATGTAAAGAAAAATGAGCATCTGATACTGAAGTTTCTGATGAGCTCAGTGGTATTTAGGGCTTGTGTGACGGCAGAGGGCAGGTACTGAGGCTGATGAAAACTCAGTGTGTCTTGTGCTATTCTGACAGGGATTGTGGACAGGATTTGTTCCCCATATATGATGGCTGGGTAGTAGACCTGGTTACTAAAACTGGTCAAGATGTTTTTCCAAAATGTTTTATTGCAAGCCGTATTCCTTTAGCTGTGGTTTTGGTGATTATTTGATCAGAAAAGGCTTTTGCAGGATTGAGATGGGATGGTAGATGTCTCCTATCTTAATTCCCAACTCATTCTAATTAGGTATGTTTGTTAAAGTCTGTGCCTTGCCAAATTAATGTTTGGCTGGGTCTTGGTTGGTCCCCTGCCCATGCTCCTTGAATGCTGACTTGCTTGAGTGACACTGGAGCCTTCCCCGTGGCACAGATGGATACTCCAGCCTCCACACCTTCCCTTACCACCCTCTCTAGCTCCTGTAATTCTGTTGGGAGGTTGTCAGAAGCTTGTGCCTTTCATCCCTGAAGTGGGAAGGTTTTTATTTATTTGGTTAATCTGAAAGTTAAGTGGGTGGGAAGATAAGTCGGCAGCCCCGTTCCTTTCGTCACATGGTACCAACTCTTGTTTCCCCTTGAGAGAGACAGAGCAGATGGAAGGCAGAGATGAAATGAAGATCAAAAGTAAACAGTGTGATTAGGTTTTTGATAAAGGATAAAACACTTATCACATCAAAGGCACTGAAAACCACATTAAATGTTTCCTGAACATTTTGTGTCCACGTGAGCATGAACCGTACTTGCCATGGGGACTCCTGTCACAGCAAGTGGTGGAGCCTGGAGATGCTGGTGGGTGTTTTACCCTCGTGCCTGTGCTCAGGTCACCTGCCCAGGAAGGCAGAGCTGGCAGCCTGCAGCTGTGCTCTGGCACCTTGAACCTCTCGTGCTGCAGATCATGGGCCCATGGATGTCCTTAGGACTCCTTTAAGCCTGCTGCGTCTTCCAGGTCTGGGTGCTGGTTTTCCAGAGATTTCAAGGCACTTGCAGATGTAGATATCTGCGGAGTTTGTGGGTAACTTTTCTCCCCAAGCACTGGTGATCCTTTGGTTCCATGCTTTAGCTCAGTGAATCAAGTCCTGAAATATTTTGTGTAAGCAGCATCATTTGTAGTGGGAAGTGTCTATGTCTCTTTTCATCACTGTATGGAAATACTGGGTGGTGCTGGCTGGTGGAGAAAAATAGAGATGTTGCCATTATTTTTAAAATGCTTGTGCTGATTGCTCTGGCTGCTGTTGGTGGACATAATATTTTGGTAAAATTAACGCAAAATGTTATCAGCCCAGACCATTGTTCCTTTTTCCAGGTGGTGCTGAGTCCAATCTGCCTTTGTTTCTCATTTATCATCTTGTTTTTCTGTAGGCAAGGAAGGAGGCACATGCTCTGCCTTCTGCCACATGGGAGGTTCTGAGTAACAGAGCCCAGTCCCAGAAACAGTTTGCCCCTGGATTTTATTTTTGGCTTTTTTAGCCAGTGTAGAAACATTTTCCTATCTCCTGGTCTCAGCCCTTCAGAGCACAGAGGTAGTTTAAATGCTAAATGTGTGCAGACACCTGTATCATCAGTCATTTTGCATGCTGGGGGTGGAAGTTTGCCCTTCACTCCACAGTGAGATCTCACCATCTCACTTCCTCCAGAGCACCATTTATCAACTGAAATTGGCATCAGATTTGCTTCTGAAATGAGAGGAACAGCAAAACATTGTGTGTTGAATTGGATGAAAGTTCATGGAAGCACCTGCTGAATGCTTAAATCTCGTTGACTTCAGGCTAAATCCAAGAGGTTTTCAAGTGAGGTTTTGAGTAGTTTTTACCATATTCAAGCTGTTGTTTCCAGGAAAAGTGGAGAAAACTTTTAATGCCAAGATGGATTTCTTTACATCTAATTTGGACTCAATTTTTGCTTGCCAGGGTTTACATTGAAAAGCTCAGAAATGGGGCAGTACTTGAATGGAAATTTGTGTGTTAGAGTCACAGGGAAGCTAATCAGCAGCAACCACTTGCACTCATTAGTCCAAGCTCCCACTTGAAGCAGGGCTTGAGGTTTGCTCAGTCTTGTCTAGTTGAGTTTTGAAAACCTTGCAGGATGGAAATTGAACATCCTTTCCAGGTCCCTCTTCCAATTTCACACAGTGCACAGGGGATGATTTTCTCTTTAGCTGGAATTTCTCAGCTGCAGCCTGGGAGTGCTGCCTCTCATCCTGTCACTGTGCTTTTCAGGGAAGGGTCTGCCTCTGTCTGTGCTGATTTTTCCATCATCCAAAGAGTTCAATAAGACAAATCTCCTTGGTTGTTTGCTTGTTTGCTTTCCTCTCAGTACTTCCCTTGTTTCTGTATTATAAGAGTGATTGACAGCAGAACCTTGTCTGTGTATTTGGGCTCTTTCAAAGAAATATCTTGTTCCTCTTTAGTACTCTTGAAAAGAGAACTCCTAAAATGTATGAACAGAAAAAGAAATCAGGCAGTGTGAACAGAGAAGTCCCTGTCCTGAGCTCATGTCTGCCAAATGCTAATGTTAGTTATTTTTGAGCTTAGTAGTGCAAGAGGCTTTTATCTTTTGTACAGCTGGCCTCATCCTGCTGCAAATGTAACATAAAAGGGAGCAAAAGGCATCTATTAAAACCTTCACGTCTTCTTTGGTGGCAAGTAAGGTGGCAATCATGCACCAGCTCAGATATGACACAGGCCTTGCCTGAAAACTTGAGGAATTTCATATTAAAAAAGGCAAATTTAATTTCTTGACAATACCCAAGACAAATGTCTCAGTGACAATTGTACAGCTGTTTTATTTCCTTTAAAAAAATGTAAGTTTTTCTTAAAAAGCATTACCATTTATTTCAGCAAGATTTTTCATTTAAAAAGATGCAAAAGTTCAGGCAATATCCTGTTTAGATGGTTTCTGTTTGATAATAAAAATGGCATTGACAGTGAGAGATTGCACTGAATAAATCATTGCTTGTGAGTTCTGTTTTATGCTGCAGCCAGGATGTGTCCTCTAAGTTCACAGCTGCTTTAACTTTTTATTTTCCTCATCTAGACAGCTGTATGTCCGTGGGATTTATTTCTTGATCTATGTGGACATGAAATCCTTCTTGGGATTATTGCCATAGAAACAAGCCATAACATAGAGCATGTTAGAAGTAACAAATGGCATTTGGCAGTCCTTCCCATTTACTACACAGAGTCTGAGCTATGTAGTACAAAAAGCAGCAATTACTTCCTCTCAGAGCTTTATTAACAGGCACATCTGCACATTCATTAGAAATAGATGCTTCAGCTTCCATCCTGGCTGGGATAGCATTTACATATTCTGGTCTTTAAACTGAAATCCAGCATCTAGTTTATTTTCCAGTCAAGGTAGGAATTGGTCAGGTTTGACATTTTGGTTCCTTTCTATTGGTTGCAAATCCCAGAGGCCTCCCAGAAGGAGATAAGTGATCCAAGTGCCAGCTCCAGGGAGCGGTCCCTCCTTTGAAGGATGAAGTCACCCAAGTTTTGCTTGTAAAGCCTGATCTCCCATGGAGCTAGGACTCAGCTCCCAGCCTCTCCCAGGGCTTCCCATCCTGCCTGGCTTACAGGAATGATTCCCTTCTCCTCAGTGGCCTGGGTGGCTCTGAGCTGGGGGAGTGGATGGGTTGTACCAGGCAGGGAAGGGTTTTTGCAGGAGCGAGCACAACGAGCTGTACCTGGAGCTGAGGCTGAGCTGTCTGGTCACAGCACAGCTGCTGATATACCTGAGGGAGAAAGGCAAACTCCAAATTCTATGCCAATTCCGTGGATGAGCTTTTGAAATTGTATGGGATATTAAAGAGGCAGAAAAGCAGAGGGAACAGAATACAGAAAGAGCAGAGGAATATATTAAAAGCCAGGGTGTGTCTGCTGGCTGTGTGTGCCCGAGCCCCAGCAGTGCTGTCACCGTGGCCCTGGGCCTTCTGCTGTGGGAGGTCAGTGCTGGCTCAGCAGGGCACGGGGTGCAGATCTTGCTTGGCTCTGGTGCTCTTCTCTTACCTGTTTCCTATGCTCCCTTTCATGAGGTAAAATCAAACATGGAAACAGTCAGGTCACAGAGGGCTCCCTTGCTCTGGATGATGCATTTGCAGACCTGGAAGGCAGCACACTGTTCTTTTCCCGTCCATGTCCTATAATGCTGCCTCTAGCTAAGAGAGGAGCAGCATCCAGGGGGATTTCAGAGGCAGCTAGAGATGCTTTAAAGCTCTCAGGGCAAAATCTCTCATCCCTCTGCAGCAATTCAGAAACAAAATGACTTTGCTCAACAGGAGGAACATTCAGAGCTGATGGTAAACCACAAATCAAGATGAAACCTAGAATGCAACCTGAAAAACCCAGATAACTGAAATACAGGGATTTGAATCTGGGCTATGTGCTCAGAGTCTGCCTGGCCTCCTTTTCAGAAGTGATGAGGACTGAGCAGCTCCAGTGAAGGCGATGAGTGCTCAGGATTTCTTTGAAACATTTATTTAGTATCTAAGTATAGATCTAGGACTGACTAACTTCAGGCTCCAAATATAGTTCAGGTGTCTGCCTTCTCACTCTTCCTCATTTCTCTTTTCCTTGCTATTTAATCTCTTCATCAGCTCCCACATTCCCTGTTTCCTCCAACTCCCTTAACTTTTCCATCCTCCCCCAGCTGACTTCTGCTCCTACTTCTTTCTCCTCCATCATTCTGACATCTCTGCTATCCCATGGGAGCCACAGGGTCCATCCAAGGTCCATCATAAGCAAGCAGTAGGTGGCAGCCCTTTTCTCTCCATCACACCCTAAATTCTCCCTGCCACATTCTCAGGAGGGCAGAGGTTCAAACAAACTGCTTCATCCTGTTCAGGAACCTGCTGAGGTTTAAGTTCCAAGTATCTCCTCTCCTGTGTGGGCCTGACCAGAGAGGGCAGTGAAAAGGGAATCATCACAGATACTCTTGATAGGGGGAGAGCTCACAATAGCTGCTATCCCTTTCTGACCCAAAAGCATAAATCAAAAGCATAAATTTTCTGTGTTCTGCCCATTGCAAGCATGATCTGCCAGTGCCAGCAATGAAAGAGACGTGAAGGTTTATCAAGGTTATCGAGAAGGGATCGCGTTAATTTTGTGAACTGGAAGCTCTCGTTAGTGACTGTGCTGTTCAAATCAGCCAGAAGGCAGATGTGGCTGTGGGTCTGATGTTTCTTGTCCCTGTCTCTGTTGCAGGGAGGCATGCCCCAAACGCCGAGTTCTACCAGTATGTTTACCCCATGTGGCTTCAGCCCTCATCTACATACTTCGAAAGAAGGTGAACAAGGAGGACTGATCTTCCAGGATGGAAATCTTACCTCAGCATCTCTGGATGCTCTAATCCAGCATCTGATACCTACCACTGATTACTACCCTGAAGTAAGCAATTCACAGTATAATAAATGGTTTAATTTTGATGAATTGGGGCAGCACTTTATGCAAAAGTGCAAATGTGTTAAATTTTGAATTAAGAGGGTTCATTTAAAAGCTGCATACAATTACAGCTTGGTAAATTGATGCATTGCTTTAAATGCTGTTTCACTGCTCCATAATTGTTCCCATGAAAAAGCAGATCCCAAAGATGATACTGCCTTTAAATAAGACAGCAGGGTAGTGGGGGGAGCTGTCGTAGTGGTGAATTAGTGATGTAGCAGTTGGAGCACCTCAAAAATAGCAGCACTTCCCAGAGAGGCTTAGAGGAAAACTGAAGCAAAAAACTCCCAAGTCTGAACTGGCATTAAATTAGCTGAATTTCAGTGGCTGCTGAAGTCATCCAGGTTTGTCTGTATGTACAGAGCATTCCCTTGATGACAACAAAGATGCTTCTTCTGGTGGGTTTATAATTTACCTGGCATTGTATTCACAACTTTGCAGTCACTGGACACCATAATCCAGATCCTAATCCTTGTTCCTCACCAAGAGTGTGAGGGTCTAAACTGGAAGCAGGTTTATGGTCCTGCAAGCTGTTGACTTGACTGGATTTTGCACATCCTCAGTGGAATTCAGACAGTTTGACTGGAAGACTTTTAAGTGCTAATATATCTCCATGACTTGTATTTCAAAGCACAGAGGAGCATTGACTTCTGGGTACTTGAGGAGACTGGGAAAGTTATCAATGCAGAGCAGGCAGCATGTTTTAAATTACCCAGAGCTTGGTTTCTGATCAGCTGAAAATAAGTAATAAAGAAGCATCTCAATTAAAAAAAAAAAAAAAGGAAAAAACCCAGAATGGCAATAAAAATAGGTAATGGACAGATGAGGCTGTGAGATTTTCATTAGGCAATGTGTGATATATAATATTATACCTGCTGCTTGGGAGCATGGCTAGGGCTGGGGGAAAAGAGATAATTCAGGTGCAAGGATACAAGGAGGGGTCAGGATGCAAACAACTGAAACAACTGATGCATGTATTTTAAATTCACTGCTGGAATGATTTGAATAATCCAAGGATTTATCCAGCAGACCTGCTTCCCACAGCTGCACAGATGTGGAACTGCATATTATATGAATTGGCTGATAGAAATGAAATTTGGAAAATAAATGAAATACTGCTTAAAATAGGCTGGCTGAGATCTGCAGGGCAGTAGCAGGATGTAGCTGATGTGGGGGTGTCTGCAGCTCCCAGTACAGCAGAGATTCTTGCCCATTTGGCTTCACTGTCTCCAGCATCCTGGTTGTGCTGTCTCCTGTACCTGGGCTTGCCCCTGCACACTGTCTTCACTGGATGTTTGCCCAGGGTTTAGGCAAGCAAGGGCTGGAAGTAGATGCTGTGGAGGAAGAGATGCTGTTGCCTCCTACACCCAGTGTAACCAGTTCCATATTCAGGGTCAGGAATTGATACGTCTTTTAGATAAGAAGGTCTTGCCAAGCAGAAATGAAAAAGCTGTGAAGTTCAGGGCTTTTACAGTCAATATTAGCCACTGTGTGTCTGCTTACAGTAGGTCTACTTGTCTTTCTCCTGCAGAAAGCCTATATCTTTACATTCCTGCTGAGTTCCAGACTCTTCATCGAACCCCATGAGCTTTTGTCCCGAGTTTGTCACAAGTGCATTGAGCAGCAGCGGCTGGATGACCCTGTGCTGGACAAGGTTAGTTTATCTTTACAGCAGAAAAATCTGAGGTATTCTCAATGGGTAGAGGATTCTGGGGTTCTAGTGTGTGTCCCTTGCCTCTATTTTGATTAAATGAAGCTTTCTCATAAAGGATTTGCACTGAGCTCCTGACATTGAGGCATCCTGGTATCCATGTCTGAGAGCAATGCTTCAGGCTGTAGTCACTTCAAATCTAATTTTCCCTTTCCCCTTGTCTCAGTCTTCCCCAGGTGACTTTCCCTCTTAACTTCTTTAAGGCTCTGGTGAAGCCTGCAGGATGCCAGGAGGTAGGACATAACCCTTCCACACTGTCAAGTGCAGATGTCCACACACCACTCTCCCATTTTTACTTAATGTCTCTGCCCCTTTGCTTTTTTGCTCCTGATACAGTTGTATTTCCTCTCAGCCTTCTCTGTCACTCTGAGCCCCAATACAGTTGTATTTCCTCTCAGCCTTCTCTGTCACTTTGAGCACCATGTAACAGGGGCCAGGTACCCACTACCCTCCTGCCCTCTGTGCTGCAGAGCAGCACCAGTGGAGCACCAGGATGGGCAGGAGCAGCAGTGGGGCCCTGACAGGTGAACAGAGTGAGAAAATCCAAGCTGTTTCTGCTTCAGCACTCCTCCTGTTCTGCCCCAGGGACTGTGCAGGCTGGTACTGTGTATAACAACACATGTGCATCCTCTGGCAGTGCCACAGGCAGTGCAGTGGTGATGGATCCCACTGGATGCTGTTCAGTGCTGGATTCTGCCCAAGCTCTCCTTGCTGCATTGATGAACACTTGTTTGGTACATTATCTGGAGCAGGAGATTCACCTTCAGAGCAGTGGAGGGGGAAAGAATGTGCATTTGTTGCAAATTTCCAGAAACCCCAAAATTCTGAAGTGGTTTTCAGGATCAGGCTTTCCAGCTTTGAAACTGTGAGTTTGGCATCAAATTCTTAGTCACCAACATCTGACCATGTGCTTGTTTTTGCACAGACAGCTGGTTCCATGAGTAACAGGAGCTCTTCCTTCACTGTGGAGAGCCATTCTCCAGAATGCTCAGCAATCCCAGACTTGGGTTACCCATACAGTGAGTGTTAATAGAAATATCTGTATGGGGTGAACTATGCAAAACAAGTTTTCTAAGGTTTGAAGTTCTATTCTCCAATTCTATGACAAGTACAAGTTTAGGAGGATTAAACCTGGGCATAGCAAAGTTTTGCTGTTCATTAGAATTTCAAGAAATGAGAAACACTCTCTTGTTATGAAAAGCTCTTATCTGTGTGAAGTGCATCTGGGTTTTGTAGAAGCAGAGGGTTGGTGGGACACAGCTGATTTTGTGTTCCTGAGAGTGGGGCTGATTTTGAAACTTTCTACACAAGCAACCTCCTATCCCATGTCCTGTGAATTACACAAGGTCCTCTCCATCAATTCGTAATGCAGTTTACACAGCTGGAGCAAATGTCTCCCCAGACCTTTGTAGTTTCCAATAAAGCTTTCCCTTTAGCAGCCACCTGCTGGTCTTTGAGCCTGAGCTTAATGCTAGCTGACAGCAGTTATTTTTAGAGATGTGGTTCATTGAAACCTGTTGTTGGTGGAAAGCTGAAATATGCATTTTAACCACCTTGGTTGAAAAACAAAGAGCTGGGGAGCTTAAGAGTATAATTTTTTCTGATTACAGGGTACACTTTAGCTGCAGTATGTGGGGATGCAGAAGAAGGCTGTTTGTTTCAGTCTGTGTTTTCTGTAAATAAAAATGAGTTTGTTGTTTAACACCATTTCCTTTTCACATAAGGGAGGATGAAAGCTCTGGGAGCAGCAGCACTGGCTGTCTTTTGAGATAACACTAATGCACCAGTTGTGCCATTCCCTGCATTTCCCTCCTTGCCCCATCCTGACTATTTCCACTGCCACATCCTCAGATAAATCTGCACCAGAAGTGGGCATTTGCTGTATGCTATGTGAGTGTCCTTGTCTCATCATGACCTTGAGCTCATGTGGGAAGAAAGCAACATTACCAGCAGCCCAGGTAAAGTCACAAAAGTGCTGCTGTTTTGTTCATCTTTTCTTCATTGTACATTTGACACTGGTCACTAAGCAGTTTTTTTCATACAGCCAGAAAGCAAAGGAGCAAAAAACCTCTTTGTTTGTCAAGAAATTCATTGCAGTTTTTCAGAGAAGGATGAAAATATAGAAGGGTTATAAATACAAAAGGAAAGAAAAATGGTTTAAATCAGCAAAAAGGCCAGATGTTTTTAAAAAAGGTATAAATGTTGCACCAACAAAATGTCCATCCAAGCATAAACAGGCCAATTGCATGTACAGAATAATTAAATCTGTAAAACAGGCAGTTGTGCATGCACCTGAGTTCTGGTACATTTTGCATGCCAAAATGTATTATTTGTGCACCACGCTCCTTGTATGCATGTGTGCAGGTTTTGCAGGTGCAACAAAAATGCCTTCTTTGAAAACCTGGCCCCACGTTCAGTGACACACACAGTGAGAGACTTTAATGAGTAAACATGTTTCAATCCCTGTCCATCCATCATTCAATGGTTTGCATTTCAGGCTCGAATCAGAAAATTTGGACCCAAAATCTTACAGCTGCTGACAGAGTGGACAGAGACATTCCCATATGACTTTCAGGAAGAGCGGATGATTGGCCATCTGAAAGACATGATTCACAGGATAGCCCCATGTGATGAGGTGAGGATGCCTGGCTTGGCATGTTCTGCTGATACATTAAGTTCATTTTCCCACTTGGTTCTTCCTTTTCCTCTTTTTTCTGCATTCTCTTCCATACCTCTTCCTGGATGCTCTCAGAGTTTTGTTCTCCAATAATGTAAAAACCTATAGTATCTTCCCTGAAAGCCACTTCTTTCTTTAGGTGCTCCTGGAGCACTGGAATTTGCCTCCTGCACATTGAATTGTAGGATAACAACATTCCCATTTTATAGAAGGAGTACATGAAGGCATAACATGAATGTGCTGGTGATAATTCAAATAGAAACAGAGCTGTGATCTCTCAAGTTAGAATCATAGAATCACAGACTGCTTTGGGTTGGAAGGGACCTTTGTTTCACATCCCTACCGTGGGCAGGGACACCTTCCTCTAGACCAGATTGCTCCAAGCCCTGTCCAGCCTAGCCTTGAACACTTCCAAGGGTGAGGCATCCACAGCTTTTCTGGACCCAAGTTCTTATATTTGAAGAAAATACTAATTTTAGTGGACATGTAGCTTGTCTGGGAGCATGGAAGTGGCAGAAGACAGCAATGTGTGGCCTGCTGAGCACAGACTCAGGCTAGATGTCTGTATGGTCCTGCTGTTCAAGTATGTGAGCTCCGTGTGTGGCACAGTGGGTCACAGTGAATGAAGCCTCTGGGAGACCTGCTTGCAAATTCAGGTGGGTGAGCCCCATAAATTAATTTGGAAACATTAAAAAGACCACAAAGTTGATGAAAATAATATAATAAGCAAATAGTACACTGAGAGTCTCTAATTACTTCTAGGTTAACCATGGGATGTGGAAAAATTCAGTTTCACTGGCTACATGAAGGCCTGGCCTCAAGCCACAGAGGGGTGCAGTCCAGTAGAACAAGAACATACCCATCCAAGAGGATGAGAAAGAGGAGTGGAGAGAGGACAGAAGGAATTAGCAGGGCTGCAGCACAACTAAAATGAAATTGGGCTCTCCTTTGCTCATGAAATATGTCATAAATGGGAACAGTTGCTCTTAGACTGGGCACGACTGGCACTTTCAGGGAGCTATAGGCTGGCATGGATTGACTGGCTGGGCTGGGCAGCCCATGGGAGAGAAGGGGCAGGACAGGGAAGCTCTGAGATGCAGTGGTAGAGGTGAGGGCAGCCAAAAAGCTCAGAAAGAGCCAAAGTGGGTTTAGTTCCATTAACCTAAGTAGTAGAATTTCCTCAAGGGCAAGAGGCAATGCACTTGCTCCTGGCCAGCCATGGCAGAAGATGCCTTGCAGCTGGCCATCATCACAAGTGAGGGAAACCCATGCAGACCCACCAGGAGTGTGTCCACTGGAAAGAAGGAACCAAAGGGTGGAGAACAGGGACTTAGTGCGAGCTCTTTAACAACAGTAGTTGCCCTGGTGAAGAATGATAAATGCTATAAATCAACTTTCAGCATGTAAAGCAATGGTTTGTGTGCCTAACCTGAGCAAGCACTGCACACCTTTGCTCTGGAGCATGCACAGCTGTGTACAAATGCACATTGTGGGTGCCCTGGGGGAGACGACATTAGTTTCAAATCATTGTTTTTCAGTTATTACTAGGCACTGTAATTGCAAGTGATTATGCCTGAGCAAAATCAATAATTAATTTAAGAAACAGCTCATATCCTCCAAATGCAAATTTCCTTTTTTGAAGGGATGGCACAGAACAGTGATGGTGGCTGTTAGTTTTTTGGAAGAAACTTGTTCCCATTGTGAACCACAGAAATTAAAGACTGAAAGATCTGTGATGTCATACAGTCCATGTAGGTCAGTGCAGGATTTTCCCCTGCAGTGTCTGCTCCTGTCCTTTGTAGAGTCCACTTTCTGAAGGCTGTGATGTGCTTATAAAGGTGTCCATGCTGAGAGGCATTTCTTAGTAAGTGGTGTGATTTGCATTTAGAGTTAGAAATTTTAATTAAAATTTGAGCTCCTAAGCCACCTGCTGAGGCCTGCTGTCTTCAGAGGAACTTTCCTAGTTAAGAAAGAAACATTTTCTTTAAATATTAAACAGTAGTGTGCTTCTTTTGACTGTTAATGTGGCAGTGAAGTGAAATGGGTTGATAATGTCCAGCATGCAGCCCCTGTACGGTGGGGGGTCACTTTGTGGCAAGATAATTACCAGCACATGGAAGGTAATGAACAATGTTGTTTTCAGTTAGTGGATGTAGTTTAAAGAAGGCAGGAAAGGCTTTTAGGAGGGCAAAAGCAGGAGTTGTTTTTTTTTTTTTATTTCGCTCCCAGTGAGCACAGAAAAGCTTTCTAGGCAAGGGTGCACCCCACCAATTTCCAGTTAGTCTCTTCAGGAGCTCTGATTTCTATGTAATTGTTTGTGTCCTTTAAATTCTTCATTCTTTATTAGGTGGTTGGCTTACCTGAGTCTTTGTTTACAGTTGTCTGTGTCTATTTCTTGTGCCATATTCCATACAAAACAAGGTGAAACTAGATCTCTTGATAAGGATTTCTTGAAAGACTGGCTAATATGCATGTCTTTCAAACAATTTTATGTGTTTGTTTGGCTTTTCATGCAAATTATGAAGAATTTGATACTGCATAGGCATGGCTGGTCCAAGATTTTTCATCCAAACTCCTTTCAGAAAGAGGAGCTGGGTTTCCAGCCAAGTCTTTTAGCCAGATGTTTTATATTCATTAAAATGCTTGGATTTCAGTGCTGTCCTCCCACTCCCAAAAACCTGTGTTTCCCGTTTACAAAATAAGTTCACAAAATGTCAAATATTTGTCACTATTTGAGTTTTCATTAAAAAATCACACTGTGTTCTTAGAGCTTCATAAGCTGCATTGAGATTTGCAAAAACACCTGGATATAAAACAGAGAAATATTTAGATGGTGGTCAGTAGTTTGGGCCCAGAACAGTCTTTGTAAATCAAAAGTGTGACCATCTGTTGACATGAGGATTTACATGAAGAAGGCTTTTCTTGGAGCTAACATATATCAGTAACAGATAAAAACTGAAAGGGTGGGGTTTTCTTTTCCTCAGTCAATTTTCACTCCACCTTTGGGATTTGATTCCAAATACATTGTGTGTTGTCATTCTCCAAGACATGTCCCTCCTGCCCTCTGGGTACTTGCTTCATTTCAGACTTAACAGCTCTATTTTACAAAAAAACCCCTGACTAGATCCTGCTTGTCTGGTACACGTTCTAGCCCAGCTCAAGAGAGCATCTTCCTTAAGTGAAAGGATGGCAATGTGAGTCCAGGAAAGCAATGTGAAACTTTTTGTTAGAAATCTGCATCGAAGTTACAAAGTGTTGTGGCAAAAGCTGAAGCACGTGGCATGTTCTAAGGGTCTCTAGCCTTTCCTACCCTGTAATGAAGACAGAGTAGATGTGAGAAATTATTCTTCACTGAGAAGTAGGAGGAGGTGCTATCTCCAGTGTGCAGATGGGATTCTGTGCAGGTGAGAAGAGCGCTGACTCTGGTTTCTGGTTCTTTGAACACTTAAAACATGAATGCTGTCCATGCCTAACACTGAATACTATCCACAGCTTACAAAACCCTGAAGACAGGGGCTGGATCTAAACTATGGGATTACTTCCCAAAGGCTCACTTGAGCTGCATCCAGCTTGGGATGTGACACAGGTGTATGTTGTTCTTTAAGGTGAGGCACAGTCTAGCCAAGGACATTTCCAATTAACCTTGTCCTTAGAACCCATCCACCAGTTCTGTAATCTCAGTTTTGTGATGTCTGCATCTGTCAGTCGTGATAAGTTGAAGTAATTTCTTCCTGCCCATCCTCCATGGCCAGAGACACCACTCATTGTCTGTAAAGGGTTGCTCCAGCTCTAAGAACAACCTGGACAAGTTGGTAATGATGATCCTGCTGAGGACATGGCTGGGCTTGGAATACAATATGAGCTTCCTTCAGTAGCAATTAACATTTGAATATTAAATACTCAGAGCTACACAATGCTCCAGCCACTCCAGCTGGGTAGCAAGCAGCTGTGATCTTCTGCATTCAGGTCAAAAGGATGGAGAAAATAGCATTAGAAACATTTCTTATTCCTAATAAAAGAGTTGACAAGGCAGCAGTAACACCTACGGTTCTCAGCCAAAATGTAGCTGACATAAAAGATAGGTACCAAAAGCTGCTGTGATCCAGAGAGCTGCAGTAAGTCCTGTTGTAGCATTGCCTCTCCTTTGAACCTGGTGTTGGCAGGAATCTGGAGTATCAGTGCCAGCCCAACCCACCAGTCCTGCCTGCCTCTTCTCTTGACTGCAGTCTCTGTGTCCACAGAGCACAGAACTGTAATTAAGCCAGCTGGATATTCTGAAATAGCCTTGTTGGAAATAAAATGGTAACCTGTTGCTGCCTTAGGAGTATTTTGCAGAAAGGAAAATTCATCGCAAAAAAACACTCCTATGTCAAGTTTTTTGGGAGGCTTATGATTGTCTGTCTCTCCAGGCTTACTGGAAAAAGATGAATCAGCTTTTGCAAGCCCTGAATCAGAAGCTTGCAACCCTCAGCCATGGGCAAGAAGGGATTGTCAAGATCAGTACTGCTGTCTCTGATAAGCTGGTTGCCTTTAAAACTAAACCTCCGTCAATTCAGAGAGAAATCCTGAGTGTCTGCAGTGACCCTTACACCCTGGCTCAGCAGCTGACACATGTGGAGCTGGTAAGTGGGAATGGTTCCCAACTTCTACAGCCAGAGATGTTGTTTTAAGCCATCAGCTGCTAAGTATTCCAGACATAACCAAAAAATGTCTGCACTGCTGCAGCACATCCCATGCTGTATCAGCACTGCAGCAGGAGGCAGAGTTTGACAGGTTAGGAGATGCTTGGGAAGCAAATTGAGTATCAGAGTGTCCCTGTGCAGTTTGGAGCAGTCACTATACTTCAGCTTGCTTATTTGTGAAATGAGAATCCTATCAAAAAAAAAAAGTCAGGTCCCAGGAATGTCACTTCTATAAGGTGCTCAGAGCCCCTCAAGCTCTGCAGGTGTTATTGAAGTGGCTAGCCATTAACCCTTTTATAAATTTGGAAGAAATTTTAGTAGTTCAAATCCATTTCTCCAGCTATACAAAGCATCTGTGAGTTGAGTTGTCTGATGTGGCTTTCATTCTTCCCTTTGGGATTTTGTGCATGGACATATAAGGGTGTGCAGATACCACCCCCACAAATTCCTGCTGTTCCCCCTGTGCTGGGCTGTAGTCTGTTCCCAAACAGGCTCTTGTGTGAAAAATTGCAGTGCTGAAACCTTGGATGTGCTGTTGTGCTGCACACCCTTCTCCCAGGGTCAGGTCCTCCCCACGGACCTCCTGGATGTGCACAGAGGAATGTAAAACATTGCTGCCATCTGCAGATCTCTTGTTGCTTTGGTGCCCTGCTGCCTGTCCTCCTGTGGACTCTGCTCGTCCTTCAGGGGAAGGATGGAAAAACTAAACATGAAACACACTGTGGATTGGAGTGAGTATTAGGAAATCGGCCTTTGGATTTCTGAAGATATTTTATATTCTGTTTGTCAAGAAGTGGAAAAGTTAGTTTTCAGAACATGCAGCTTTGGCTCTCTTTGCTTTATGTAACTTACGCCAGAGAGCAAAAGTCCTTTGCATGGAGTTTTTTCTTGCTTTTGTTTTTTTCCCACAGTACAAGTGTCTTCCAAGGGAAAATTCCCTGCAACTGAGGCATCACTGCCTTTTTAAAACTGATGCAGCTAGAGATTTTAATCTCACTGTACTGTTATAATTCTACCTTTTCTTTCATTGCTGTGTCCAGTACATCAGGTATTCTGCACTGAAACTGTCTGATGCTTGTTAGTAGGAATTATTGATACTTATTTAAAACAGTTATTGATTAGTAAGAGCCCTGTACAGTGTTACATATACTTATAGAGTGTTATGGTGAGAGGCCCAGAGAAGAAGCACAGGACTAGACATAAAATTTTCCCTTGAGCAGAATTATAATTTATTTTATTATTGCTTGAGTATTCTAAGTTTGGCCTGTAGGAATTTCAGAGTACCTCCTCTGAAGTACCTTTGTGGCCTACATTCTACTGAAAATATTTATTTTTTCTATTAACCATGTTTAAGGAGAGTGAAAAGCCTAGAAGTAAGGTCAGTGTGTAGTTTAAGCTGCCACGTTTTTTCAGGAGCTGCTGGAGGTGGCCTCTCTTTCACTAAGAGAGATTTGGATGCTTTATTTACTCTTGTTTTGCTTAGTGCCTGGGACACTCTCCAGTGAAAGTAAAGCCTTTAATGTGTCGCATGCATCCTCAGTGCCTTCCTTACCCAGTGACCCAGAGCCACCACCCCGGGCCAGCCCCTGAGGGTCAGTGGGCAGGGAGGCAGAGCAGAGCCCTGTGTGGGCAGCTGAGCAGTGGATTGCTGTGGGCACCAGATAACAGCATCACTGCCATTGTTCCAGCTGGGAAGCAAGGCTTTTGAGCAGTGCTGGGCCACAGCAGGTCTGAGGGAGCACCAAACAGAACTGATGTCTGCTGGCTCCTAGATGAAGCCCTGTGCATCCAGCACAGTGGAGGGGATTCTTACGGTGGCTTGTCAGTAATGAGACATAGTTATTCTAATTTTCATCTTTCTGCTGACATAGTTTTGGTTGTTACTATGAATTTTAATATCTGGCTAGTTGGCTGTCTACCAGTTCAGTGACACCACACAGAGCTGACAGAAAATTATTATGTTTTTCAAGAGAAACAAAACATATTCTAGGGTGCTTTCTTATTTTTCCTTCTCTCTTCCTAATCCCCTACCCTCAACAGGAAAGACTAAGTCACATTGGACCTGAGGAGTTTGTGCAGGCATTTGTACATAAGGACCCTCTGGACGGCACCAAGGTATGATTTCTCCATACACAAAGTGTCTACTGTGCCCACAGTTTGTCTAGTTGTGATGAGGTCCCCAAGAGCAGGGCCTGAGTCAGAAGCTGCCCTGGGCCAGGCCAGCTGGTGACCTGTGTTGTCATGGCAAGGCTGGGAAGCTGTTGGCAGAGCTCACACTGGCAGGTCACTGCCATTCCTCCTTGGTGACAAACTGGATGTGCTTTCAGACTTGTTCTTCCCAACCTGCTCTGACTGGGACAGATGGTTGTGGCTGTCCACAGCCAGGGAATGTCTGCTGTTCTGTTGAAGGACTGAAGGGATGTGATGTAATGGCCTCAGTGTGTGCCCAGACACCACAGCAATGAGTCAGTGTGTCATGAATCAACTCTTCTCTCTCTACACAATAGCTTTTAACCCAGAGCACTACAGGGAACCAAGTGCCTGATCAGGGCTTCATCCAAAGGCTGTGAAAGCCACTTGGAGTCTTTCCACTGATTCCACTGAGGTTTGAAGTAACATTTCAGAGAGTGTCTCAATAAGAAGCTTCCTAGCTGGAGAGGGAGGATCAGAGATTTCACATGCTGTCTGAAAAGAAAGGGTGGAAAGTTCTTGCCCTGAACTGTGTATGTGTTCCCACTGAGATCATACATCAATGGCTGAATTTCCTCATTGGGTGCTAAAGGTATCAGGAAGACCTGTGTTCATAGTGCTGCACAAAGAGCACCAAAATAACATGTAATGCTGAAAGGATGGATGGATGGATGGATGGATGGATGGATTAAATGTGCAACATTGGGCCCTTTCCTTCTCTTCTTGGACTTGTGGAGATTCTGCAGTTTGTTTCAGGATGAGGGAAATAGGCAGAGATGGAGTTCCAGGTATTCTGGACATCAATCACATTCTTTATAAAGGAACCCCAAGGCAGCAAATGTGCATCAGAAACACAAGATACCAAACCAGCCACAGTGAGATTTCAGCCACCTGGGCTTCAAGTCAGCATGGCTGATCAGAGAGGGTAGTCTGGAGCTTTTCTTCATGATCTTTGTGGTTGATTTAGAAAAGCTCCTGTGCCAAGATACAGCCCAGAGGGAGACCACTGTACGCAGAATCACAAAATAGCTTATGTTGGAAAAGACCTCCAAGATCATCAAGTCCAACCCTTAACCCAGCACTAAACCATGTCCCCAGGTGCCACATCCATACATTTTTGAACACTTCCAGGGATGGTGATTCTACCACTTCCCTGGGCAGCCTGTTCCAATGCCTGACTACCCTTTCAGTGAAGAAATTTTTCCTAGTATCTGATCTAAACCTCTTCTGGCACAATTTGAGGGCATTTCCTTTTGTCCTGCTGCTTGTAACTTGGGAGAAGAAACCAGCTACACCCCACCCTACAACCTCCTTCCGTGGAGCTGTTGAGAGGAAGAAGGTTCCCTCTCTTTGTCTCTTCAGCTGCTGCTCATCAGATATGTACTCCAGACCCTACCCAAGCTCCTTTGCCCTTCTCTGGACACTTTTGTCTTTGGACAAAATAGCACAAACCTGATGTGGAGTCATATTCCCTGACCCATGAAGAACATCCCTGTCAAATGCAGGGAGTTGGCTCAGGTCTGAATTCCCTCTAGCTGAAGATCATATTAAACAACTTTCTTGCATGAGGGCTTCAAAAGGCTTCCCTTAAGAATGTTTATCAAGCATTCTGAGCTGCAGATGGAAGATGCTTGGGAGGTGCTAAATATTACTGCCATTTATAAAGCTTAATCTTTAAAAAGCAGTCTGTCTCAACTTTACTGTTGCACATTTTTCACAAGTTTTTCATTATTAGCTGTGGCTCTTATGCCCTGGCACAGGACAGCAGTTCTGAGATGGAAATACTATTTTCAGAACACAACCTGGGTTTTGTGTACTTTTTCTGTATTAGGAAACAAGAAACAGCACATGAAAAGCAGCTGCTATGGTTAAACTGGGGGGCTAACCATTAGATTTGGGTTTCCTTTGGGTTTTTGATATTTACATGCTGCTTGCTAACATGCACTTCTGAGATGCTTTAAAAATACACTTCTATTGTGTTTGTAGTCTGTTCATAAAGTGGCTCAGAATTTCAGTCCTGCTAGGCTTTGCTCCTCCATAGTATGACACTGTGATTTCTGTTTCTAAACACATCCTTATGCAGAATCACAGGTGGATATTTTCTTACTTTGAATTACCTTGGGAATCATATCAAGCCACATTCTGAAGGGGTTCTTAGTCACTGGTTTACCTTACATAATATGGGTGATCCCGTTGACATTAATAGATCTTTGCTTATGCATTATGATTTTCCTCTTGGTCGCATGTGTTTATGGTACCTCTGGGAAATGATCATCCTAATAAAGCAAAAATCGGTATTCTCTGGTACCCTCTAGTGGATGCTACTGAATGTTCAGACAAATCTCGAACTTTAGAGAGTTGAGTGTACTAGATGGACTGTCTAAGAATTTAAAACCGGGAAAAGCATTTGAATTCTTGGAATCCCAAGCAACATATTCAGCCTGTTTGAACCTCCCTATCACTCCTCTGAAGTCAGATTTTCTGTTGATGACAAAGGAAGTGGAAGAGTTCAGTCAAGTATCTGCTCGCATAACCTGCATCAGTTACAGGAATTTATGTTAAGTTTTATATAAATAAGTGAAAAATATGCTTCTTGTAACAGCTCTTATCAGTGAAGTGCCTCTGGCATGTAAGTGTCCTATTCAAGCACAACCATCCAGGCAGAGCTGGTTGCTAAGAACCCCATTTTCTGAAAACTCACTAAGGAAAATAGTGAAGTTTTTTCATTAAAAAATCAAACAGAGCTGTATTTCCTCTTATTTATCTTTTGTACACTTCACTAAATTCTGGTCCCTCCTCTCCAGAAAAGGGCTGTAGGCGATTTTATTTACTTGGTGGAGAAAATCCTGGGCTCTAAGTCACAAACTGAGCCTGCTGTGGAAGACTGTGCCTGTCTTATTTTGTCTCCAAGTCCTTGTTGATGTCAGAGTCCTGCAATGCCTCAGCTGTTCAAATCCCAGTGAACAGTGCAGACTCTCAGTGAACACTTGCTGCAGACAAAATGGGGCTGTTTTCTGGACACCAGTGTGAATTGTGCAATGTGACACACCCAGCTAGACCCCCATCTGCCACACAGGATTTTTAAAAGGGACCCTTAGATGCACAGTCTTCCATCAGCATGAGAGAGATGTGGCCAGTAATTACCTTTGTGCAGTATTTATCTTAGTGATCAGATCACTGTCTGGAACACAGTTATATCTTTCTGTGCTTTTTTTTCCCCCCAGACTTGTTTCAGTGAACAGAAGAAGACAAGTAACCTTGAGGCCTATGTGAAATGGTTCAATAGACTCTGCTATCTCGTAGCAACAGAAATTTGCATGGTAAGTCACAAGTACGTGCCAGGTTTTACCACATACCTGAAGTACCACTCTGAGATTTTTATATTAATAAGCAATCCTGGATTTATCTCTTATGGCCCAGCTAAGCATCTGATGGTAAGTTTTAGTAGTGTTGCACTTGCAAAAGCGACCTGATAAATGACAAACATATTGCAAAACAGAGGCGGCAGCACACAGGGGAATGCACTGTTCCTTGATGTAGTAGAAGCACAGTGTGGAATAATGAACCCTGCAGGGAAAAAGAGAGAAAAAAATGCCTTGAGTTATCCTGTGAGATTTCTGCCAGCAAAGATTCTAGTGGAGCCATATTTGTTATCTGTCATCCTAAAGACCTGCTGTGTGTGTGAATTCCCACTTCATGGCTCTCTGTCCTGCTGCCCATTAGTGTAGCTGTGGCTGTTGTTTCTTAACTTGGTAGTGGTTTTAGTTTAACTTGGTCCCATCAAAATGAAAATTAATGTTTTCCTCTTTGAAGAGGGTATCCTGGAATGGAGGAATAATAATAGTTTAAAAAGCGTGGATAGCCTGTGACACATAAGAATTACCATTTGAGGATCATCTTTGGAAAACATAGGGTGATTCCAGTCCAATTAAAATGTGTATTTAAAATGCTATTATTTGGCCTGGCCGTATTGCTAAAGGGACAGAAGCGGGGAAAGGGATTAATGCAATGAAACAAGCTCTTTCTGGGACAAAGATGCTGCTGTTACAGGGAGTGTGAAATCCTGCCCTTAGGGAAGTCTGTGCTGATGAGCCCAGAACTCCAGGGAGTCCAGCAGGGAGCTGAGGCTCTGCTTCAGGGCTGCTTGGGCTGCATGTTCCAGTACTGAGACAGTCACTGGGGCTGGGAATTGCTGTGAATTTCTTCTGTGTCACTGCAGGGAAAGCTTTGATTTCAGAGGCTGCCAGTCACCAGCATCCACTGGATTGCTGGAACAAAATTAGGGCCAGTGACTGAAAGCAGATGGCCCAAGCTGTGCATGAAGACACGCTATACATGGAACAAATGCTTAGGATGACCTCCAATTCTGCATATGCTCATTACAGACACTCATTTATTTTAATTTACAGCCTGCAAAAAAGAAACAGCGAGCACAAGTCATCGAATTCTTCATTGATGTTGCCCGAGAGTGCTTTAACATAGGGAATTTTAATTCACTAATGGCAATCATTTGTAAGTACAGCTTCTAACCAGGTCTTCCATCAGCTGTCACAGATGAAAAAGGAAACTCAGCTCTTATCAATGGCTCTGTATTTTTCTCTCTCACTCATAGCTGGAATGAATATGAGTCCAGTCTCCAGGCTAAAGAAGACTTGGTCAAAAGTGAAAACAGCCAAATTTTTCATTCTCGAGGTAAAAAAAAAATAAAATAAATTCCTGATGCACTGCTTTAATTATATTCAGGATATTTTTGTTTGGGAATTTTACATTGTTATCCAGGTGTGAGATGTCTGGAGACACATTTCAGAGGCAGAGGGCCTGATTCTAAGCTGAAATATCCCAGGTGTAGTGGGGAGGATGTAAAGCTGATGATATGTAGAGGGAATTCAGAGTACTCAGATAAACAAGAGGAATTTTAAAAACCTCGAAGTATGAACCTATATGCACTCCACAAGGCTTCCACTGATACGTGTTTTGTTCAGCCATGGATACAATGCTGAATGTAAAGCTCCTGATCTATACCTTGAAGGTTGAGTGAAGACCCAAGGGTGTATTTTGTATTGAGGATTACAGGATTTGGCACACATGGAATGTGCAGTGCCTATTCTTGACATAAAAGCTCAGTAAGCTGTCAGCAGAAAAATCAAAGGTATAAACAGCCATGGGCTGTAGACCACTCATTGTACCCTTGGTGCATGGGGTCCTGCAGGCATGTGGATTTTGAAGATGGAGGCTCTGCTCTGCTCATGGTTTGCTACAACTGAGTGTAAAATTGTCTTTAGAGGGCTCAGGCTATTTTCTAACCAATGTGTGTTGTTTTGTGCATGTAGCACCAGATGGACCCTACTGGCAATTTCTACAACTACCGGACAGCGCTGCGGGGGGCTGCCCACAGATCCCTCACCGCACACAGCAACAGGGAGAAGGTGGGTGTGACCCATCAACACGTGGGTGGGGTGCACTTCTGCTGGGAGTTAGTGGCTCAAACACTTGGTGCAGATGCTCTCCTCCTTTCTATGGGTCACCAGTGCGAGGCCTGTGTGCTTCGAGACGCAGTTGGAAATGTAAAACATAAAAAAATAAAATGTGATTGAAAGAGTCTGGATAAGATGAAAGCAAATCTTTGTGGACTTGCTGTCAGACATCAGGAGGTTTAGAGAGGGCAGAACGCACAGCATGGATGACCTTGTTGCAAGTGTCTCTACAGCTCTGGAAAATTCACATTGTTTAGATTGATAAACCTGATGGAACAGGTATTTCAGACTGACTTTTATTGTGGTGATGGTGCATGAGCCTGGCAGAGGAAGGTGGAGCTGTGCTTTGTTACAGCTGTACCCAGAGGCTCTGGCACAGAAGCCCCTATTGGGAGATGTGTGAGGTGAGCTGGAGAGCAAAGGGCACAGCAATGGAGATGAGGTGGATCTCCATTTACATTAGGGAAAGATTTTACCACAAGTCCTGCAACAGAGTCTAGTCTGAATCCATTGCGACAAATTTGGGGTAATATTCTGTCCTTGTGAATTTTCATTTCATTTGGTTGTTGCCAACATCTCAGTGAGCAAGAATTGAAGTGTTTTATCAATGTTCATGGCAGATATGGAGCTTTCTGACATGTCACTGATACTGCAAAAATCAGATTGACAAGATGTGAAGAATGTAAGATCCTCCTGTTTTGTGCTCTGATATGTTTCTTGTTAATTTTCTTATTCTTCCATTCAATTCTTTATTTTTTTGGTATATGAAAGAGGGTTTGCATTTTATACTGCAGTTGCCCATAGTCATAAATGGGTAATCTCTGCACTAAGCTTGGCAAAGCTAAAGTAGATACTGCATGAACAAGCACAATATGGAATTTAGTATTCATTCACTGGAGGAGCCAGGCCAGATGCTAATCTCACACCCCTGCAAATGTGATGTAAATCTGCTGAAGCTAATGGAATCTCACGGCATTTACAGTGAAATGAGATCAGCATCTGGTGGCAGGCTGACTCAGCTGCAATGGGAGTACACTGAGATGTTCTGAAAAGCACTTCTCTATGCAAAGGAGCAATGATTTGGATGTTTGTGACTGGAAAAGCAATTCTTTCAGCTCTCACACACTGCAGTGAGGACCTGTCAGTCTGAGATGCTTTTGCAGTTTAGTTCTGCAACCATCATAGTTATTCAAACCAGTTGCTTTATTGTTTGGTTTAATTTCCTGTGAAGTTAGCAATCTCTGTCATATCTCTACCCCCAGCTGGTTAATACTGATGGCAGAGAGGTTGTTAGACTGAAAGGAATCTATTTTACATCAGAAAAAGCCCATATTCTGTTTTCCTTATGTAGACAACATTAGTTCAGGAAAATGCTCCAGGATATGATTTGGTAGCTACTCATAATGGATATTTTACAGTGTCAGACAGTGATCATGTAATGCTTTCTGTAGGATTAAGAAATTTTGTTTCTTTTTATAAGCAAGATTATAATATAATTGTTTAATGAACACATCCAAAAGAACATGATCATTCCTTTTTGATAGAAAATGTTATATTGTTTCTTGGCAAACTCATAGCAAAGCTCACTCTGAAGAAATTTTTTTATCTTCAAACTGAATTGTGCTTGCTTACTAACCAGGGTGTACTGGTTAGTAAGTGAGTCTGGTTTTGTCTGTGCAGTCAAATGACCTGTGACAGCTCCAAAATGAAGTCATTCCACTGGGAAACTGCATTGTACTCATGGCATGGCTCTGGCTTTGAAATGTTGGGAGTATGTACAGCACAGTGCTGTGTGTTGTTGCTGTCTGATACTGTGGAGCAAGAACATGTCAGATCCCATTAATTTTCTTCTTTCTGCAGGAGGCAATTGTCCTTCAGCATGTGGGTGGGTTGGATGGCATGGAAGGGGGATAAAAATGGAGAGAAATATGAGTTTCTGGCACTAACCCAGGTTTTATGCTAGCAAAGTACCTGGAGTGAAGCCAGTATCAGAGTATAATTGTAACCACTTTGGTTGTTTTTCCTACAGAAATTTGGAAAGCAAAACATACAGGGTAATATATTTTTATTGGGGAAATAAATGGTGACCAAAAACCCAGGAATTCCTTGGAAATGTGTAGAGAATTGGTATCCTTGGGTATGTCTTTAGCACCTTTTGGATGAGATGAGAACAAGCTTTGCCATGTTCTGAGCTGACTGAGGGCTCTATAGCTGTATTAGCCTGGCATCCAGCCCACATTTGTGTACCTTTCCTCTCAGCAAGTCTTTTGCTTCATGTTTAGTACCACTAATGGTGCTGACCCTGCTCTGAGGCAGTGAAGCAGGACAGAACAAGCTCACATCTGCCTGCAAACAAATATATAGACAGAATCTGGCAGTGATTTCTAACTGGTCATCAGTGTCTGGCTCCAGCTCTCTGTATCTTTCCACCTTTTGAGACCACAGAGTCATCATCATTTTTGGTGGAAAACAAACCACATATAGTGAATTTTATTCTTTACTGCAGGTTGGTTGATTTAGTTTGGGTAATATGAAAATAAGTCCTGAAACACACTTAGCTCAGTTTGACTAGAAATTGCTCCACCTGACCCTGTTAGGAGGGCTCAGCATTTTGGGAGGATAAGGCTGTGGTTCATTTTCATTCCTGAGTTTTATCAGAGGAATATATCAGAATAAATATCCAATGGCTCTTGGCAGTGTCAGTCAAGGCATTTTGTGGCTGTTTGCAGTGACATTAGAGAGTTTATCTGTGGCTATCCCATAAGAAAGCCGGCAGAGATGCAGATCTTTATAAGTTTACTGGATGTGTTAATTTAGCTGGAACAGAAATTGGCTTCCATTTTCACAACACACACTGGCAGTAGCTTGTGGACTCCTTGCCTCAGTGTTTCCACTTCTATGGCTTGTTCACACTCATTGGAGCATCACAGCATTGTAGCATCCATGTACACTGGAAAATAAAAGCTGCCAATCCTGTTCTGAGTCCATTTCATATCCTGTTATGGCTGATGTGCAGCATGACATGGAATAACAGTAAATACTTAACTAAAGAATTGTTCTCTTGGCTTACTATGTTCTTGCTTACCATGAGGGTTCTTTAGCTTTGGTGCTGCTTAATAAGCTCCAGTTAATATACAAATAGACCAGTGGAAACATTTGGACACTGCCATGCAGTGTGTTTTATGTTCATGGTGGTTAAGTTGTACTTGGTGGTTTAAAAGACAGATATTGCTGCTACAGGAAAACTCTCAGAGGGGCAGCTGCTGACCTTCAGCTCAAACCCCCCAAGCAGCCTTTTGCTGTCACAGTGTCACTGCTGGAGAGGTGGGCAGACTGAGGTTTTACTGTCAGCTTTGATGAACTGGTCCTTTGTGTTATCTTTCCATTTGAGTTGTGAAACAAAGGACCCTGAGGGAGTCTGCTTCACTCTGGATCTCTGCTGAGGTTGAGGATGCTCTTCAAGAGTGCTGTTATTGCTTTCTGCTGTAGAGCATCTGGCATAGAATTTATTTATCCCTGCTTGTAATTCCATCAATTTCAAAAGTCCTATCCAGACTTCTTTTATAGTAAATTATGACCCAAATCTAATGGGTCAGAGGGAAGGCTTGAATCACTGCTATATGCTACTTTGCCCTGGATGATGGCCAGGGATAATTTTGAGATAGCCTCTCGGTGTACTGTTAGTGGTTTCCTGCCAACCAGCTTAATATTTTCAGTCCTGTTGTCTGCAGGTTAATTTGGAGAAGCAGGTTGTACTAATCAGGCACCAGGAAGTAAATTACATGCCTCAAGAGGTAGCCATGCATGGATCTGTTGAAAATGAAACAGCTCCTGCTTAACAGTTTCTAGACAAGTCCTTGGTCATCAAATTTTAGCTGCCTTTCCTTGTCTGGGGACAGTATTGGTTCTTCGGTTCCCACCTGTGTTTTAATTGCTCAATTTGTGTGTTCAACATCTCTGCTTATAAGGACACAGCAGGAAAGGGAAGAGTTCTGCGATGTTATTTTGCTTTTTGCTGTCTGATGTTGTCATCAAACAGTGATGTTGTTGATAATAAGCTGGGCTTTTAGCATTTCTTCAGTCATGTTACTGTGCTCAGTGAACATTGTGTTCAGGTCGCTTTCATCTCAGCATACATTCTCCTGGTGGCTGAAGGTCTCTCCAGACACTACTGCCCTTTTGCCTGCCTCTCACTGTACTGCTTTTTAAGTGCACAGCTCACTGAAAAGTTAATGCTTCTTTATTCTCATCTCTCCCAACTGAGTTGTTCTTTCGTGCAGAGAAAATACTGAACTGAAAAGATAATGGTTATGTCATTTCTCTCCACAGATTGTGATCCCCTTCTTCAGCCTATTGATCAAAGACATTTATTTTTTGAATGAGGGATGTGCTAATCGCCTTCCAAATGGACATGTCAACTTTGAAGTAAGAGCTGGAAAATGTTTTTACCTATGCCATTCTGATAGCTGAGGGACTATCTGAGACTGTTGGCCTGCAATTTTCAGTGCTGACCATCAAACATTGTATATGAGGTAATCTTACCATATCTGAGTGGAATGATTTTATGTTACAGAAATTTCTGGAACTGGCTAAGCAAGTAGGAGAATTTATAACGTGGAAACAAGTGGAGTGTCCATTTGAGCAAGACCCTAACATCATCCACTACTTGCACACTGCTCCCATTTTTACTGAAGATGGTAAGACTCTGGACAATCACTCATCACTACTAATTAACACCCTGACCCATACTTTGGGGATCTCTCTCACTGACCAGTCCCAGCTGTTTCCTAGCTTTCCTGCCAAGCAGCTTGTTTATTGGTAGCCTATCAATGTGTTTTGCAAATAACCCTTTAACACATGAAGCTGCTGCCTGATGGCTTTACTCTTGTCTGTAGCTTCTCTATAAGGTACTGTCTAGGAAGCTGCCATTGTGGCCCTATTTTTGTAATCACAAAAAGAGGCCACACAAGCATGTCATGGGCTGCTGTGAATGTCAGCTGTCCCTTAGCCACACATTCTGTGATTGATGGAACCAGAGCTAATCTCTTTTGCAAACCAAGGCTGTCATCTCTTCAGTAAACACAGCCCAGGGCAATGGAGTCCAGCTGACCTCCTCCTCTACAGCAATGACACGTTATGTACAGAAAAGAATTTTTAAGAAAACCTTTTCTATGAATTTCAGCTGCAGTTATGAAAGCCCTGTTCTGAAATTATTTCTCTGATTGTCTTTTTATACTTTTCTGTCCTCATCAATTTGGTATCCAGCATGTCAGACTGTCTCACTTCATACTGGTTTGTGTCAGCTGCCTCTCTATACATTGTCACACACAGAATTGTCTATAGCAATGCACCCATAAGCTGGTGGGTTTATTTTTATTTCATGGTGGTGGGTTTATTTTTATTTCATTCTATAGGCATCTGTTCTAATCCAAGGTAATCAGACCAGACAGCTTTTATTTCACAGATTACTTCAGAAAGCAAAATACCACTTATAAAATCCTGCCTAAATCTTAAGAATGACTGCCAAAATAGAATAATTAATGTGATTAATATGTATCAAAAGGAAAATAAGATCAAGGCATTTCTTCTGTTTTAGGCTCCAAAGGGACAGAAAATGAAATTTGGGGTAAAAGTACCATTTTCAGGCTACTGGATTAAAAAAATTGTTTGCAGATTTTCTCCCTCATGTCCTCCCCTATATTCATACTGCTTTTGTGAAATGCCCTTTGCAGAAGCCACAGGAAGCCTTCCCTCCATTACCCAGGGGCAGTGCAGAGTAGAAAGAACTGCTCTGAATGAAAGGTGGGAGGATATCTGAGAGAGATTCAGCAGTGGCATGTGAAATGCAGCTGTACTCTGCATGTCACGATTTGGAGGAATGGTGGCCAACACTTGAATATTAAGAAACAATGCATTTGTTGCACAGACTTAAATGCTGAGATAGTTCCAGCATTAAAGAATAAAAGGATCACGAAACAGTCAAATTAGGAAATGTGTGTGAACACAAATTACAGCCTGTGATTCTGTGAAGACAATGAGATATTAATGCATGCCAGCTTTTGCAGAGGAGACTTTACAATCTAGACTCATTTTGGTGTGATAAAATGCATTCTACAGTGTAAAGATTTGCAGGCGGAAAAAATGACAGATTTATTTTCTTCCACGGCATTTCTTCTCTGGTTTCTGTAACTCACTCTTACCTTGAGGGTATTGTGTATCCATTTAAGATGCCATGTCCCTATAAGCTTTAAAAAGATTGAGGAACATGAAGTTGTGTTATGTGATGAGATTACCATTTGTTTTTAAAAGTTTATGTGTTTAAGTGTCAGGTCTCACTGTCTATTTTTTGAAGTTCATATAAGTGTTGAGTAGCAATGCAGAGGAAATGGGCCCAGAACTATATGTGCAAAACCATTCAGCTGCTTAATAACTGTAATGAGAAGGTCATGCTAACATATTTTAACTCTGGGCTCCTTCACTGTTCCATCAAAATTAACGTAACGCCTTTCCAAGGTACAAATGTGAGCTAAACATCAGTGTCCCACTGATTACCAGCTACCCGAGGGACCATGAAGTTTTAAAATTTCTTTCTCTGTGTTACAAAAGGACAAACAAGAATGCAGAGGATGGGGGTTAGCGGTGCTGTCGGAAATAACACAGATTTACTGTTTCCAGGTTTGTATCTGGCTTCCTATGAAAGTGAAAGTCCGGAAAACCAGACAGAAAAAGACAGGTGGAAATCCTTAAGGTAACCTCTCATTTTATCAGCTCATTTCTAATGAAATAGAATGAAATATCAGAGTGCTCTGATACCAAAGCTTGTGAAGTGCAGGTATTTAAGCTGTGACCTCTGAGGGAGGTCTCTTCCATTTAGAACTAATTTGTAGAGCTGAGGCTGCATTGATAAAAGCTCATTTTAATCTCAAATTATCCTCCCTGTAAATAATACTCTCATCTTGCTGTACCCATGCAAAACCTGATGCAGATGAAGAATGCCCCAGGTCAGCTGGATCTTCCAACAGTTTACAGCTCTTCTAAGCTGTAAGATGTGTAAAGGTTTGATATAAGCGAGAATATGAAGAGAGTGAATAAAACAACCCAAGCCTTTAAATCTGCTTTTTAAAAAAATTGTCCTTATGTTTTACATTTACAGATCCACCATTTTAGGAAAGACTTGAAGATTGAGAGATTATTGCAGTAGGTCAAGGAAAATAAATCCGCAAACATTTTGCACTACTGATTCCAAAGATGCCTGTTTGGGATTTAGACAATTTCTTTTGTTTGAGGTTTTTTTGTTGGGTTTTTTTGACTGCCTAACATGATGGATGAACTGGATTCATCCACTGAAATCAACAGAACTGTGTGCACAATGATGCTTTTCTAACTATGAGACAGAGAGAGGAAGAACAAACAGACAATTTGTGGCTGTGCCCAAACTGCATCAGGATCACTGTAATTATGCCTCTGAAGGAAAATGCAAGAAAACCAGGAGCAGGGGGAATCATGATACTGCAATACAGAAAGGTAAAGTATAAAAAAGGAAAGCAAAAATACACAAGAGTATTTCAGAAGCAGGTGCTTCAGACAACTGTTCTTTAAACCTCTGAGGATTGTAAAATTAAATCAAAGACAGACAGCAGCAATCTGGTTAATTGCTGAATGAAGAAAAAAGAACTTTATCTCACATTAGCAGTCCCCCAGCCTTGTTGAACAAAGCACTGACTGCTGCAGGTTTGAGCTCACAGGGATGAGGACTGACCTTGCCCACATACACGTCTGTCACATCCAGGCCACATCGCCATGGGACCATGGTCCTGACCCCATGGATTCTTACAGAGAACAGCCTGGACTGTGACTCTTGCTTAGTTAATCTTCCCACCACTGTTGTTGCTTTCCTTACTGTGAATCTGGGCTGGTCTGAGAAGGGCACAGAGGGTTGATGGTGCTGCTTAAAGACACCCCCACCACTTCTGATGTTGAATGAAGAAGCAAATTACTCTGGACTCAACTTACCTCTATTTAATGTATGTAGAGTATTCCCTAAATTTATTGATGCAGAGTTGCATCTTTTAAGGGGTTTTATCACACGAGAAAAGGTACTGCATTACCAATTCTATCGGGTTCCAATTAACCTGGTACTGTTTATTTTGTAACATTATACTTGGGAGGATGGGGGGTAATTGCTCTGAACTTGGGGAACTACGTGGTAGGCTTCAAAAGGACAAAGGGTTTCAGACTGGAATGAATGCACTAAAGAATTTGTCATTCATGAGCAGATAACCTTTTTTGTCTGTGTTACTTTTAGGGTGTAAAGGTCACCGTTTCCTTACAGATAACAGGAAACAGGGACTATATCTTATGTTTAAAGTTGTACAATAATCAAGGTGCTACTATAATAGATACATTAAATGATAATGAACTCCATTAGATTCAAAGCTAAACCCTAACTGTAGACTTATTGTTTATGCGTGGAAGGAATGTTCCTATCTGCCCCAGAAAATATCTTAAAAAGCTTAAATGAAACCTAAATGCTACATCATACTGAACTTTTCGTTTTTATTACTGACTTGGTGCTACCTTTTCAGATGTTCTAGGCATTCTCTCCCTACAACAGAAGGATGTAGCCCTTTCTTTGAAATCATTAATAATTTTATTTCAGCACAGAGTGACTCCAAATAGCTCTAATATTTTGAAAAATTAGAGAAATCACAAAACCTGGCTGTGCTGGCCTATTCAGCCAGAAAACTGGAACGGTTCCTGCTCTCTGCCAGGCTTCAAAGTTGTTCATGCCTGAGTGAGCTTTGACCTGGAGGCATTGGTGGGCTGGTGTTTGAGGGCAGCAGCCTGAGAATGCTCTGTGTGATGCACTCCAGGTTTGATGTGTCTGCAGAGCTGTTCTGTGTTGGGGTATGGCCTCTGGGAGCCCAGTCTGGCTCAGTGAATCCACTTGTGCTTGCTGAGCTGAGCAGGATGGATTCTTCTGGATTTGCAAACAGGGCTTGAGGTAGAACTTTAGGTCTCCTTTTTCTTTAGATCTATCAGCACATGATTTCAGATGGGGGGACATAAAACTCTAATGTGTTTATTCAAGCTTAGTATGCAAGAGCTAAGTGTAAGGATGGTGCAGCATCATTGCAGCCACGGAATGATGACTGTTCTGCTGATACTGTGAATCTGCTGTTTGTTAATCTTTGTACATGAGCTGAGAGCTATACAGAGAAACTATATACATATAGCTGTTCCTTCAAGCAGAACCATTTCCAAAATGAAGCCATTAAAAGCCTGTTAAATTTCAGATGAATCCAGAGCAATAACCATAAACGTATCTACAACAATGCTAATTTTTAAGTGTGTTTGCTAAATGGTCACTTTTTTTCTTACTATCTGCATATTTTTAATAGGCACAGTGTGACTTCACAGTGGAAATAAGGAGGTTTTGCTTATCTGAAACCAGTGCAGGTAGAAGGGCCCTTTCTTAAAACCTGCTTTTTAAAATGGAAAGCCTCACTCCTTTTCTAGTGAGCCACTAGAGGTTGGTATGGATGAGATTATAAAACCATGACAATTAATTGTGATTATAATTCCTTATAATTATTTTGGGGCACCTTTTATGAATTTGGGCAATTTTTCAAGTACAAGTTAAATTACATCTCCTAAAGTCTTATCACTGTTGCAAACTAAACCACTTTCGTAGTCCAAAACTTTCAAACCTCGGTGCTTAAAATGGAAGCATAAAGGTCAGAGTTAGGTGGATATTAAGGGCTTAGTGGGACTGTCAGAAGCACTAAATTATTCTTAAGCCTTTATGTAGTCACACATTTATAAGGTCTTTCTTCAAAGGTGCTAAACATTCTCATCTCTTGGGGAGTAGTGGAGCAGTTATTGCTTTATAAAGGTGCGTGGCACATTAATCTGTAGTATTTGATCTTCAGAGACACTCACTGCTCTTTGCAAAATGACTTGGAGATGAGATTGCAAAACAACTTAAAATGAGAAGACAGTGCTTTTTAAAAAAGGACTTTAGGAGCCATAGCTTATCTTCTCATAATTTTGTATCTAATCCTATTTAAACATAAACAATGTAAGCCTTAAGTTGCAGCTGTGGATGATATTTCTAATGGATCAGTGGCCTAACCAGGGTGAACGGCTCCTGGCAGGAGCAGGGTTAGATCTTTGCTTCACCAACAAGTACCAGTACAACTGAAAACAAGCAATGACAACTTGGGCAATATATTTCTTCTAAAAACGTATTAATATTACATGAAAATGAGAACATAAACATGTCCAGTAATCCATTTCACTTCTTTAAAGGCATAAAGAACTCCTGCCATGCTGAAAAGAAAGTATCACTTCCCACCAAGCACTTAAACCCCTGTAAGGCGTGCAGTCATTAGACCAACATCTAGACAGGTTACTTTTAGTAATGTTGGGGCTTTCTAATTCTGCTTCTTTGAGTGGATTCACTCCCTGACAGCTGCTTGTAATGCTACAATTGTCTGTAGTGCTGCACAGAGAACAGAGCAAAACTAGACTTGCAGGTCTGCAGTGTTGGTATCAAACCTCTAAGGTGGCAAGATGTGACTATAACACAGTCTTGCAGAAGCATTAACTTAGCTTCTGGTATACAGCAGTATTTTAAAAGACCCAAATATATGAAATCACTTCTGCACCTCCTCCAGTGTAATTAGAATGGCAGCACAAGCTCCATTTTTCCATTTCTTGAGTGTGCCGTCCTGCAGTGCCGGGCTAGGTATAGAGCTCAGTGGAAAGCAAGGAGGGAATTGTGTGCCTTCAGCTTGTGTGAAGTCAGTAGATTAACTTGCTCAAAAGACACTTAATCATACAATGTTGCCCTTAATTTCACATCAGCATTGACCACATTACCAAATTAAAGGTGCATGGATGTATGGCAGCTGGGCATGACTAAATTTTCAGGGCAGAAACTCAAAATGAGTGAAACACTCAAGCATCCCGTGCACCAGAGTAACCTGATGAGACTCTCCTCTCTGAGGAGAGTCATTATTCCCTCTCCTAGACAATGAACACAATCCTCTTGTACATCTCTGGAGCTCCCCATGTGGATAGAGCAAACTGTGATCTCAGCTTCTGCTGAGGTGTCACTTTAAAAAAGTGTGGACAGCTGGTAAAGCACTTCAAATAAGAAATTTAAACGTAGAGATACTTTTCTCAGCTCGAGAATATTGTATGATGTGGTCAGTGGTGATAAGATAATCACTCACTTAAAATCAAGCCTGTCCCTTCCTGATATCTTGGTTATTTCATCATGTTTATTGCAATAGTATATGCACCTTTTCTTAAAGCACGTGAGCACTGGTTTGCACATGACTGTAAATCCAGTTCAGAACAGAGCTCAGATCACTGAATAGGTAACTGGAATTATCAACCAAAAAGACATGTTAGTAGAAAAGATAGTTATGCATATCAGTGTAAAAACATTACACAGTTAACAGTCTCTGGCCTAGCAATGACTGTGTTCCATGGAATGAGACTGATTCCAAGCACAGCAATGTGCCAGAGGAAAAACTGCAATTAATTTTCATGAGCTTGGGAGCAGTCCTGCAATTATTAACTGTAGTGCAGTTTTTAGTTATTCATAGGTATTAAACTGTATTGCCAGCTGGTGTAGTCTCTGTGCCAGGTGCAAGTCTCAGATGGGAGGTGCACTTAATAGGGTGAAGGTCTAGCCTTAGCAAGTTTCCTTTGACATTTTTGAAGTTTCAGCAGCAGTTCCAAGGACTAAATCTGATCCTATTAATTAATTCATTGTCTAAGAGCAAAATTTGACTTTCTGGCTTTAAGAATCTTTCTCTTTTTTTACTGATGGAAATTAGCCATACTGTCTCAAATTACTCTCATTGGAAACTGAACCCCCTTTGATTGTGACCGATTATTTGCATTGTTGTAGTTGCAGAATGGGGTTAGGGAGTGACAAACAAACAAGGAAAAGCCCCTTTGTTACTGCTCAACTGTGAGCCAAAGCTGTCTTCTAACATTACATGTCGAGTGGAATTCCCTCTGTAGGTGGTGCAGAGCATTCCTGAGGTGTGGCTGGGGAACAGCACACACGTACCCAGCTTGGGATGGCAGCACAGGCACCATCAGGGACACACGGGGGAGATGGGCTGGTCCTGGACAAAGCTGAGTGCACATTCACATCTGAGCCTGCACTCTGCTTTCCAATGCTGGGACACATCCCTTCTGAAAGAGAGAAAGTTCTTGGAAGTTCATCTGAGGCAAAGCCTACTTATACTTCTTTATCCACCCAACACAATGATTACAAGAAAATTCTTTGAACCAAAATAGGTTTTTTCTAGTGGACTTAAAAAGTGAGGGATTTGTTACTTAGCTGACAGTGATTTTAAGATCCAAGAAAAATAAGTGTTTTAAAAATTATGATAAATACTTTGATGGTTGTTAACTTTCTTATTTCATTGCATGGCAGCAGAGTGGAACAAAATATCTTCTATTAATACCCATGACAGCTGGGCAGGTGAAGGCAGGAGAGAATTAAACACTGGTGCAGAAAATGTTATCATTAATTTTGTTTAAATATTGAGCGTGTCGCTTCCCCTGAAACCACTGCTCCCTGCTCTGTGGAGCAGCTGAACCAAAAAAAGTTACCTTTTTAGATGGAACAAATCTGAAGTTTAATCTGGTTTGTGTTAATTTCTTTTATAGTTCTTTCTGCATATTTTCAGATATGCAAAAAATACTAAGTACACTAAAACTAATGCTCATCCAAGGCCTCACATCCTGCATTGCTATGTTATGCAAGTGTAGCCAGGGAGCAGATAGCTTGTATGGCTGGTATTCATATGCTCTGCACAGGTGCAAGACACAAACTCAGGCTGCAGCCTCAGCTGCAGAAAAAAACTAAGTGTGAGTGTGTCCTGCCTAGCTCCCCTCTCCTGCCTGCTCCCCTGCCCTGCTGTGGCAGCACAGGCTGGCTGTAGTGCTGTAAATTCAGAGTGGCTTGGACTGCTCGCTCCTGCCTTGATGCCTTTCCCTCCACAGAAGTATTTTGCTCCATAAACAGCTCTTGCAAAAGGCCAAAGGAACATTTTCTAGTTCTCTGCCATACAAAAGCTCTGGATTCATACTCTGGATCTGTCATTACAGGAATCCTTCTCTCTTCATCCCCATGCCCTTAAAACTGCCAGCCCAGATTAATATAAGAGTGTAGCAATGTTCCCAGGCCTCCTAGAATGCAGACGACTTAGGAGTTCAGAACTCAGGAGTCCTACAAGTTAAATGTTTGTAAAGGAACCTTCCTTCTAAAAGGTGCAAAGCCCCATCTGATGGAATTCTGAACAGAAAATTCCATATTCCAGCTACCTTTCAGAGAAACATAACTTCCTCAGTGAACTATTACTGGTCAGTACTATATCACTGCTTTCATTATTGAATTATGCTTCAAAAATTCCAGTCTTTTAGAAATGAACTTAATGATATTTTTTGGTAATTGGTCTGTGGGCAAACAGAATAGAGAAAATGGGGGCTGTAGTTTAGACTGTCGACATCATCTGTATTTCTTTAGCAGCCCAAGCTGAGTTATCACTTACTGTCGGTCCTTGCCTTGAATCGGAAGGAATTGTTCCAGTACAATTATCCAAATTATTAAAACTTAGTGAAAGATGCACACATAACTATTAAATCCAAGTGTTTCAAAGTCTGATTCTTACCAATACACAAGTACTTCCCTTAGAGGTCTGTCTGTAAAAACATCATTACTAGTACACAACATAGATGGAAAATAAATTATCCTCTGGGTTTCAGAACTCTTAGCAAGCATTCATCAGCTTATAAAGGTGAAAAATCAGATTTTATTATTTTTTTCACTTTTAGCAACAGTGACTATCAACTATCTTAAACCTAAACTCCAAGAACATAGTATTCTAAAGTATTAGAATTATATCATTTAGTCACAGACCTAAAAGCACAGAGTAAAAATGGATAAGCAGAACTATTTTCAGACTGAGAAATTCCAAGGTTGGATAACAGGCCTAGGGTTACCTGGGAAGCACGTACTTTCAAAAAATTACCCCAAAAAGATATCAAAATTGTAGTTTTACATTTCTTCTGGTGTTCCTCCTTTTAACAGCTGTGCTTAGATAAATGGGAATAAATTGTCACTTTAGGTTTTAAAAAATTGTAGAATCATTTAGGTTGGAAAGGACCTTTAAGATCAAGTCCAATTTTTAACTTATCCATAATACTCAAACCATGTAGCTTTGTTGGAAATTCCCAGAACAAATACCAACACTTTATTAATTGCACAGGCAGGAAACAGTAAAGTTACTTGAAAGTGGCTGTTATGATTTTGTGACTGTACATAGATCTTGCAAAATGTTATTGGTAATATGCATCCTGTAGCCCACATAAACACTGCGAGAATAGCATGGTCATTGTTACGCTTTATAGCTGTTGTGGAAAATGTCTTAACCTGCATTCATGATGATAGTGCCCATCCTACTCCCATGCCTTTTTATACAGTTGTGGTAAGATTGTTATGAAATCCTTTTGTCAGTCATGTTCCAGCTAACTTACCTATGTATAGAATTTATATATTAAACCCCCCTAATTTATACTGTGTTTTAACAGTTTGCCTGAACTGTCTATGGTTTCTAAATTTTGTAATGTGAGTGTCAAATAAGAACAATAATTAAAAAAAAAAAGGCTCAGCTGTGTGGATTTTTTTTTGTTTTATGAAGTAAAGCTGTCAACAACTGCAAATCTAAAGGATAGGCTGTGAAGAAACTCACATTGCTTTGAAACTCCAGAAATACAAAGAGATGTCCCTGACTTTGCACAACAATTCATGAATATGTGTGTAGGAATAAATCTGTGGTTTCTGCTCTTTCTCATTTCCACTTTACTGCTTCTCTTCATCGTCACATATTCAGAACATTGCACTACATGTGCACTGCAAGGAAAGGAGACAGATTCACAGTTCCCATAATAAAATATTTTCCTAAATACAAGTTGTAGAATGGAAACTTCATAATAGTAGGAGGAAAAAGCTGAGACAGGGTCTGAGTATATTTTAGTTTGTTTCTATAAAACTCTGTGGTAAAATTTATGTTTAAATGTCTTCTTTTAATATTTGTATTGCTAACGCAATACAAATAATAAATTGAGAAATGCTACTTACATGAGGGCCCCATTTCAGTAACAATGTACAGTAAGAGACATTGTTGGTTCAAGCAGCTTAAAATTCTTTTGAATAAAAAAGCAAGAGACTCTGAGGTAAAACTTGTGTAGACAGAAGTGATGGAGTTCCCTTTGTGTAACATTTGGCACCTGCAGCACGATGCTTCTGTGAGAAACTGCTGTTCAGCACAGCTGGTCCTGCCTGTTGTCACCAAGGGAGAATGGCTCCATGTGAGTGGTGTCACTGACTCCAAAGCCTGTGGAAGTGGGATGTGCAACCTCCTTTCTCAGTAGTGTTCTTACTCACAGTGCCAGAGCTCTTGCCAAAAGGAGCTGTTGAGTCATCTGGCTGAATTTCCTGTAAACTGTGGCTTATTCAGGCTTCCCCATGTGAAGCCCCTAGTTCTCTATAAGGCTAAAACTTTTCAATCCTCAGGAGGCCCAGCTGCACCACAGAGAGTGAGGGAAGTGCACGTTTCAACCATCCCTGAGAGCTGCTTGGTTAAAGGGAGTGGATCAGCACAGCCCGAGGTGATCCCAGCTGGCCCAAAGTGAAACCCAGGCTGCCCACTGGAGGGAACACTCCTTGCTCCCTGTGAGCTGCCAGCTGTTCGGGGCACGGCGTCCCCATGGCCTCAGCACAACGGGAACACACTGAGGGCAGCGGACGCGTTCCAGTCTGCCACTGACCACAGCTCAGGGAAACCATCGTTATCACCTGGCCACAATTCTTCCCCAGGGCACGTGGCAATGAACACAAATAGTGCCTGTGCTCACACAAAGTTTCTGGGTCACTGCTTTTCTAAGAATTCTAGTAACTCTTTAAGAAGGAAAATGTGTCCCTAAGCCATACCAATACCTTGTTCTTTTTCACGTGGCTGAATATATTTGCATTTTTTCTATTCTACTGCATAATCTGAAAAGAATAATAATAAAAAAATCTATTTATTTATACATTTAAATCTATTTGAAATTTTTCCTTTATAAAAATAAACTCTTGTTGAATGGAAATAAAACTGTCAATTGGTTCTCACTTTGCCTTTCTGCTGCTCCACACATCCAAGCTCCTATTATCTCTTTGAATTTACATGTGCCACAACTATCTGGGACACTGGCTCCCTTGATCAGTAGTTACAGTGATTTGTGAAATGAATAATATATTCTGCCTGATACATCTTTGAAATTCCTGTAGTGGTTTTTCCATCCCAGTTCAGTTCAGTCCCTTATAAAGAGACAGTATTTTCATTACTCTGCCCATGAGGTCCCAAGCAAAGATACAGCTGCTCCCACACAGTCAAGGGAACCTAGAAATCTCTCTGTCAGTATAAAAATCAAACCATGGAACTGCAAAAATCCATAAACAACTAAAGACAAAGCACAGCTGCTAATCAGCCACCCTCTGACACTCACCAGAGGGAGAAAACAAAAACCCCAATACATCTGTAATTAAAGCAAGCACAGCACTGGAAGTACTGCAAGCCAGGAATTTTTGGCTTTCCCCCTGAGTTTTTCAAAGGCTTTGGGCAAGGCAGATGACCCTTGCTTTAAATTTTGTATCCAAACAATGAGAAAACTAGAGAAGATCTATATCTCCTGAAGAGCTGCTGTGAGGATGGATCATCGCCAGTGGTAAGGCATTTGAAAGAGGGATCTTACAAAATTTCATTTTGAAGCAAATGGTTTTAATGTATCTTCTCATACACTCACAAATGTGTCCCAGCAGCACAGTAACACTGAATTGTAAAGTACTCTGCTGTACAAAGCAATCTAAAACATAGTTACATTGTGTGTTGCTCACTCCACAAGCTGTGCATACATTTGGCATTGCAAGTCTAATGAAAGAATGATATCTCTCACATAAACAAAAGTAAATACCATAAGGTCTGACAGAAGTAGTGGCTGTAACTACACTCAAATGAATTTCCTGAGTTTTGTAAAGACCAAATTTCTCTAGTTTGATTCTTCAGTGTTCTTCACCACATTCCTGACTTTAAAATGGCCATTTCTAGAGGGACTGCCACGTTCTGCTACATAGCCTGGTCATGGCCAGCAAATTTCTCTTGACTTTATCCTTTTCAGAGACATCACCTTAATTCCAGCTGACATTCCTCCAATGCTGTGTCTCCACTGCCATCTCCTGAACAGAAAGGAAAATTAACTTCCAATTCTTTTCTTTTGAATGTCTGCAGAGGTGGTTTTCAAAGTGCTTTGTTCAGCACACAGAGCAGGAGCTGAAACTGCTTTGCAATCTGTCTAGAGAGGCCATGTTCTATAAAATCCACTGTAAGGCTTTTGCTTCAGAGGGAAATTTCTTTATGTATATTTGATATGAAGGTGGTTCAACCTTTATACATTCTTTTCTTCTTCAAAAAGGTCCAATTACTAACTTCTGATAGGTTTATTCCTCTTTCAACTGTCAGCTGAAAGCCTCTGACTGAAACCAGTCAATTTTTACAGCTCCCATTCATTCTGTTTTCACAGTGTACAATAGTTGTTTCTACCTTTTCTATTCCAGGCCAAAGATCCTTATTCCTAACAGAAGAGAACCAAAATATACCAGAACCTAAAATTTTCCTGCTTCCAAAGGTAGTCTGTTCTGAGAATCATTTCTGCATTAATTTCCTTTTTTCTCATTAAGTGTGATTTCCCAAATTGTCCCTGAACTGCTATACCCTGTTAGAGGCCCTGTCATCCATTTATAAGGGGAGAGGAAATTAGCAAAAATAAAATCCAGTAAAAATTTAGAAGAGGCAGCAAGGCAAGAAAGGCAGACAGCATGATCCTGCCACATCCCATCTTCTCTGTCCTGCCAGGAATACCAGCCTCTGGTTTGTCATCAGCCTTCCAGCAAGAAACTTTCCATAAAATCCAGATAGTCTTCCTAGACACACCTCTTGGATTAACAAATTAGAGAAAAATTGTAATTATGTGGTACAGTTGGCTAATATGAGGGACATGGATATTTTCTGCCTCTTCACAGGTGCACATTCACTCTCTGCAAATTTAATTTTATGCTTCTATCTGCTTTCTGCTGTTTGCAGTCTGAGAGAATTCCTCAGACAGTATCAGTGGATGTTGGGAAAACTCTTAATGCTTGGCAGATATTACTAGTGTTTTATAAATAATAACCAATCATTTAGGTGCTAAATGAGAAACAGTGATGCAATGGCACCAAAGCCTGATTTGGTATACATGAATTCTGAGGTTAAAAGATTTTTAAAAATACAGGGGGCAAGAAACGGGTGTCAATGCTCTGTATCTTACTTCCTCTTATTAAAAAAAAAACCAAAACAAACCAAACTCAAACAAAACAAACAAACAAAAACAAACAACCACGAAGAGGAACAGAATTTCTACTCTAGTGCAAACAAGGTTTAAAATGGTTATCTTACACTCATTGGCAAATGAATTTTAATGAAAATTTTAAAACCACAAATGCAAAAATATGCTCTCATTTTAGAACAATTTTACTAAAGTTATTGGGGACTGACATTAAAAAGACAATAGGACTCATTAAAAGTACATTACATGTTAGGTATTCTGGATTTTGCTTCAGCTGCAAAACCTTGCTGTATCAGAAGCGACACTTGCTAAAATTATTCTGGGAAAGTGTCACTGAGTTCAGGAATTTTTCAATTTACACATTAACCTTCAGAGATTATGATTTCCCCCAGATAAAACACTGTGAGCCAAATCTGAAGCTTGCATTTCAGTTCAACTTTTCCCTAATTTGGGGTTTGCTTTTCTTTACCCCACACCAATCTCTTTGGGCTTATTACGTTCTGTCTGAGTGACGGCAGGAGGAGTTGGCGATACCGAGTTCCCCTGTGCAGTCCAGCACTAACCCCGCAGGAATTCAGGCCTGGGGCACTGGGTTTCACCTCTGCCAGGACAGGACTCAGCTGGATCCGCCACCCCACACGTGAATGAGTCAGGAACTGCACAGCGATCCGTGCAATCACACACGGTGGAGGGGGCAGCTCCAAGTTGCAGAGTCCGGCAGATAAAATATTTTATTGCGTTTCTACCGTGAGGATCACACAGGAACGGCTCGCATAGGGAACTGTGAGCCTGAAGCCAGGCCTAACTGTAGAATCAACCCACGCATCAAACTGCTTAAACGCTGCGTTTGGCAAATTCACAAGAAGGAATTAATTAGCCGTTGGGAGTAATGGGTGATTTCCGCACTGCTAAAAGCATTTGATGAAGCACCATAGGAGGGCAGGCCTCAGCTCTGGAGTGGCCTCTGAACTCGCCCTCCACGTTTGAACTTTTCCATGAGGTTGGCTTACAAAGCCATGAAGATTTAGGTAAAGTCGAAGCCCAACATGTGGGCTGAGACGGGACAAACCCCATCCCCTCAGAGCGGCCGCCATGGCGACAGCACCGCCTCAGGGGCGGGGTTCAGGGGCGGGGCCTCTCCTCGGCTCTCCCGCCCTGCCGAGCCTTACGCTCCACGTGTGACGTCACGGCGCGCAGACGCCGCGAGAACGAAGGAGAAGGAAGCAGCTTCTCCGCGCTTGCTGCCGCCATTTTGTCTCCGCGCGCAGGGAGAGCACGGAGCTCGCTCTCTTTCTGTTCCAGTTGTAAGTGGTGAGAGCGGCCTTTCTTCCTTCTCTTTTCACCTTCGCTTTTTTCCCCACTCTTTTCTTTTTCCAGGGGGAACGAAGCAGCAGGGAAACGAAGGGGACACGGGGGTGGGGGGGTGGGAGAGCTGCTTGCGTTGTCTCCGCGGCGCGGGGCGCATTAAACGCTGTTCACGAGGTGTGGAGGGGGCCGGAGGATTCTCGGTACAGGAGCTCTGTCAGGGTCTCTGCGGAAGTGCGGAGGGCTGGGCCGGGCGGAGCTGGGCTCACCCGGCCCGGCCATGCCTGGCGCCCGCCCAGGTGGCGACGGGGACCGGCCCTTCCTCCCCTGTCGGCCCCGGAGGCCTCCCGGGGGAACGTGGCGTGGAAGTGGGCTCGGTGCCCTGGCTTGGGGTGGCGGGTGTCCCCTCCAGGATCTGCGGTGTCGGACTTTGGCCATCTCAAAGGAATAAGCCTTTGACCTCCTCCGCCTGCCAGGATTTTGAGGAGAGGCATTTAGAAATTGCTGTGTAGGCAGCTTACGGCAGGGCTTTCGTGGCCTTTATGTGTATGGATCTGTTCAAAAGGGGAATGGCTCCTGCTTGAGGAACCTTATGGCAAAATGTGGGAGTGAAAACTGCCTGTGATATGGATTAGTTCCACATGCTACAGGAATGCATATGTTCGTGGCAGCTGTCAGTATTACATAAGGGAAGTTCCTCAGCACATAAAATCAGAGCACAGAACTAAGAAATTTTAAGGTGACTTCTACCTTAAAACGGACTCAGACCGATTCTGGCTATTTCCTTCTCATTTAAATTTACTTGGCTCCTTTAGGGACAGAATTCGTAATTTTTATCTTAATTTCACTAATGCTACGTGCATTTGATCGTAGTTAGGCAGCAGTTAGTCTTTAACAAAGCATTTTCTCCAGTTTCCTGTGTCAAATATCTATCCTTGCCCCAAGCCCTGCTCCACAGGACAGTTTAATGGTGATTTTATTTAGATAGTTGTTCATTATCTTAGTGCGGCCTGCTTTCTGCCAGGTAAGGAAAGAAAAAATATCCTAAGCAACCTTAAGTAGAATTTTCAATTCACCTATAACTGAGGGTGTGTGTGGAGCTGTGCACCTCAAGAGTCACTGAAACCTGAGTTATGTAAGGTGAAAATAGAGGAAAATGGCTTTGGAGCTTGTGTAAGAAGAGAGGGAATTAAAGCACGTAAATGAAACACTAAGTTGGTTTTAATTTTTCAGGTGTTTTTGTTTGTCATTTGCTACATAATTATTTTTTATTAGAATCACACAAGTGAGTAAGATTTGGTGAATCATGGCTCACTCAAAATATATACAAGGCATATGTTTTACACTGTTTGGTAATATTTTTTGATTTAAAAAATACTGTTGCAGATGTCTATAGCTTTTTTTAGTTTGTTTTTTTTTTTTAAATTACCAGCCTGTCAGGGATCTTCTAAAAGTATAAAAAGAAAAGTTGGGTTTTTTTTCTTTTTCAGGATAGGCCTGTCGTTTGCATGTTCTAGGAGTTTCCATCTTAATGCCTTCTCTTTGTATAGAGGCATTGTTCTCTGTAAATTTACATGGATTTGCACAATTTACACATGATTTAGTCATGATTTTTCTACTCTGTTGCTGTCATTGTCTCTACTGCATATTGCAGAAACTTTTTATTATCTTGTATAAATTCATTCTTTGAAATACACTGGAATAGATATAGGAGTTTATTCTTACTTTCAGAAAACTCATTCTTCAGATGAGTAAACAAATAACAGTTGGTTTTATTACACTCTTTAATTCTACTGTGTTTTACGTTGGCTTTTTTCTTTTTTTTTTCAGTTGTGCATGTACCTGTTTGAACAAAGAATTCCTGCACCTAGCATCCAGCAACAGAAGCTGGTGGGTTTTGTCTTTAGCAAATCAGCTGAACTGTAGAACTCCCTGTATGCTAATAGGGTGCAAAAGTTGGGACTTGGCTCCAGGTGCTCCAAAGCTGTGTTAATCCATCAGAGTTCACAGTGGTCCTTGCTAAAAGTGACTGTTTCCTGGTGTTCTGTAAATAGTTTAATGAGAGAAGGTTTTAGACTGTGCCTACTTGATTTTCATGTAGTAACTTTACAGAAGGAAAGCCTAAATCCAGGTTTTATTGTTAGAGGATGTTTGGAGAGGAAGGTTCCAATAGAAGGCTCTTTAAGGATGCTACTGTGTTTAGTCACTTGAGAGTTTATTTAAAATAGGCTTTAATGACATGTTTGAAGCTATTAAATGAAGATGAGTTGGCCTATTTAATCTTGATTTGTGTTTCATAACAGTGTTAGTGTTGGGATGAGGGAGCTGTGTCTGTCTGCCAAACCAACATAATATGGGGAGGGAGCTGAGGAAAACTGCATCTTTTTAGTGCAGTCATACTTGTTCAAACTACCATTGTTGACTTGCACCTACATGTGTGTTTGCTGAATTATTATTATTGTATTTTCCAGTGGGAGATGAGGCATTCAAAGCAATCTCATTGTCCTGAGTGGGACGACAGAAGGAGCTGGGATCAGAGGAAGCACAGTAGCAGCCGCAAACGCAGGAAGAGGTCCCACAGCAGTGGCCAAGAGAGCAAGCACTATAAACCCAGTTGCATTTCAGAAAGGTATAAGACTGAACTGAGTAGTGCAAATGTTTCTTACCATGTTTAAAGTAAATGTGTTTTCAGGGTAGGAGGTTTTGAATGTCTAGAATTGTCAGTTCCTTATGGTTTGGCTCACCTAAGACAGACTTGATATATAGCTGTTAACACAGCACCTGAACCATTAAGTAGAAATTTTTGAATAAAAGCAAGTAAATGTTACTAGTTTGTCTCAGTGATATCAGTAAAATATTGGTATTGAATACAATCAATACTAAATTTCAAGTGAAAAAGATGCCTTTTAATTTGATGTGAACAAAAGGAGGAGAAGGTTTGTTTAATCATTTAATACAATGGTAAGTATGAATTTCTCTTACTAAATTGGAAGCATTTTCTCCCACACTGCTTTCACTGGAAAGATGTGTTTTTCTGTTTTGTCTTGGGTTTTTTTGGTTTTGTTTTTTTTTTTTTCCTTGAGAAGATCCAATGGAGTTCTTTTAAAAGCTCATACTCAAGCTTATTAAAATGCTGGAAGGAGTAGGCGTACAGCAGTAAGGGAACTCTGTGCCTCAGCAGCTTTCTTAATGGTCTGTTTTCTGTGCAAAAGATCCTTGTTCCAGATAATGTGAGTTTTAATGTTGGTTGCAGAGCACTTAGAACGATGCTACTTCTCTCAGTCTCTAGGTTTTATTTAACACCTGGAGCTTTGAAAGCGTAGAAGGGACGATTTCTGTATTGAAAGTGGTTTATCATATGACTTTTGAGGTTGTAATGAAGTTGCTCAGTATATTTTAGGAAGTGTTTCTCTTTTTTAAGTCTGAATTTCTTACTATTGCAAACTGTGGACAGGTTGTACATTGTTCATGTGGATGGCTGCCATGTATTTGAGACTGACAATGTTATTAAATTCCTAATAAAGTAACATCAAAAGCTCCACTATTTTTGGGGAGGGATTCAATTAAAAAAAAAACGTTTCTGCTGTAAAGACAGATACTGTGTAACTCAGCTCAGGTCACTTATCTTGTTGGAACCTCAAGTTTTTGAAGTGGAGAACATTCACTTAAAATATATTTTCAGTCGTTATTTGGACGATAGAGCCATAAATGAAAGAGACCATCATGACCGGAGATATGTTGAGGAATACAGAAATGACTTCTGTGAAGTGTATGACCACAGGCATTATCACAGAGACTATGAAAAGAGTCACCATCATCACTATAGCAAATCCTCTGGTCGGAGCAGGAAAAGTAGTCATAAAAGGAAGCATAAGAGACATCATTGCTCCAGTCACCAATCGCATTCGGTATGAGTAATTTTTAACTTTATTATTAATGAAATAGTGGTAATAGACTTCTTAAATGAGTGCTAGAGCTGCAATTCCTGATCCACGGTATTTAAGAAATACATTATTAAAAAAGGCTTTGTATTTAATTGAGTCTGTTTGTGGAGCATGTGAATATGTTGTTAGTTGAGATTCTTGGATCAGTGTTGGGTGGAGGGGGTGGGATCATCAGTACTAGTTGTACACTGGGAATGTAGGTGGTTGGTAGTCAAAATCACTGGGATTGATCTGAAAAAAATATTGTCTTGAAATTGAGGACAGGTAGCTGTCCTGTTTTAAAGTACAGTTGTCATGTAGTTTGCAGCATAGTGAACCATGTTTTTTCAGGCAGATTGTGAGATGCTATCCACCCTATTGCTAAAAGTAATTGAGATGACATGCCTTTTTGATATCAATTGAAAGTATGAATGTGCATGTCTGGTAAACTGATGTGGAGAATTCTACACCTAATTCCAGAAAGCTTTGATGAGCCCTGTGCCCAGCTAATGGCACCTAATGTCTTAGTGAGATGGGATAAGTTTGCTGCTTGCCTTCTTTGAAGGTGTGCTCTCTGAATTTCTCATGATTGTCGTGATGCCCACTGAAGCATCTACAGCTCCGGGTGTTTGATACCACTTCTCTGCAGTAAAACAGCAAGGTGTATTAGATTATATAATGTAAATTAAAGACTTCAGAGTACTTTTTCTCCCCTCTCTAAACACGGGGGAAGTAAAACTGTTTACATGAGTGGATGTTTTAAGGATAGAAACATTTCACCTGACTGAGAGCTTAGGTATGTAGATAAGTACTGGTTTTTGCTGTTTGCTAGCAAAGTACTAGAAATAGCAGTGTTGCAGTCTTAATCTGTGTTCAATTAAGCCACTGTTTGAGAGACAAAATTGTGTTGTTTTTTTTTCTGTTGCTTGTATCACTTTAAGTATTTATCTGAAAATCTGTTCCTTGCCATGTTTTTCTTCTGTAACATAAACTGTGCCCTGTGAATTTCTGGGGACTGAATTTGAAATTGCTCCTGCCAACTGTTCGTGGCCTGGTGTGTAACTGAATGCCTGAATATCTCCCCGCTGAATGAATTGCGTATTCTGCCCTGAATTCACTCTGATATATTGATTGGCTGGACGATCTTGGTGCCGTTTCCAGAAGAGTCACCGAAGGAAAAGATCCAGGAGTGTAGAGGATGATGAGGAGGGTCACCTGATCTGTGAAAGTGGAGACGTTCTAAGAGCAAGATGTATAGAACATTTTTCAACACTTTTAAAAAACTTTTCAGAAAAAAATCTGTTTAGAATAGTATGTCAGAGGAGGGGGGCTAAAGAAATCTCATTGCTCTTTTTGTTCTGTTTTTTTTTGTGCTTTTTTGTTTTTTTGCATATCTTCTTTTCTGTAGAATTTAAATACTGTGTTCGAAAAGTTCCAATTAGTAAATGAACTTGAGAGTAGAACAAGAGATAGTTTTTTGGCTAACTGTTTTCATGACTCCTGTCCAATAAAATAATGCATTCTGATGCTGAAATTTAAAGTAATTATGCTTTTGTAATGGCACATTTTAAAATCTACATTAATATATTCATTCTCCTTTAAGTAGTTGTATAATTCTAACTTTTCTTTGTTCTTTTTAGATGAAATTGTTGCAACTTTGGGAGAAGGAGCTTTTGGAAAAGTAGTGGAGTGCATAGATCATGATATGTAAGTGTTAGGTTATCTTTATTAGTGGATCTCATGATAAGAGATCAGAAATTGAAGCTCAAGGACATTTTCTTTAAGATAAAGTTGCAGTCAAATTCCCTTTTTAATGATCAAGAGCTCTGTTTCATTTCATTTTTCTATTTCTTTTAAGTGCTGCTGCTGTAACTGGAGAATGTGAGAGCAGCTAAAGGGTGCAGAGTTACTTTGGGAGACTTTTAAAGATGATGCAGTGAGGTATTGAGAAAGCAGTTTTGGTTCTTAGTGAAAGCAGTTGCTTGGAATTGGTTGAGCTGTAAATTGCTTTCCTCAGTTTTCATAATCAAAATTATCCTTTCAAAGTTTTTTTGAATCAATAGTAGCTAGTCTCCAGTACTTTTTTAATGGAATGATTGCTTCCATTTTGGTAGCATGTCTGGTGAAGGAGAAGAAACTTAACTGTATTTCCATTTATTCTATATGTTTTAACGCTTGTTAGAACTGAGGCTGTTTTAACTGTATGTTTTATTTCAGCAGTTCTATGACATGGTTTTAGTACCTTTTCCTCTACCTTTGGTTTGTTTGTTCTGTCATTTCGTAAATTAAGTCTGTTCTGGAGTTTGAGATCATGTTGTAAGGGCAAAGAATGTTCTGAAATTGTTGGAATAGAAAGAGCTCTACAGAGACAAAAAAGAGCAAATGGGACAGAAGGAGCTGTGTCTGTGTTCCATTTAAGTGACAGCCTTACAGTCTGAATGCATGCAGGCATTCAGTGCAGGGCAGTTTGCACTGGTATAAAATGCTCATAATCCAAACTTCAGAAATTACTCAATTCCCCTGATTACATAAGAGCACTTGGAAAAGAGCCAGGACAAGTTGTGCAAGTTGCAGGAAAAAAAAAAACCATCAAATTTTTGTAGTATTTTTGTTCAAATGGGAATTTTTTTTTAATCATTCTACTGGCAGATTCCCAATGTTTATTCTACTTCAAATGAAATAGTAACGCTGAGAAATCATTAATAAAACATATACTATAAGTATTTGAGAAAGGAAAGATCAGGATTACTTTTTTTTTATAAAACTGTTCTGGTAAAGTGCCGCATGCTTAAATCAAATTCCCCTAATCCAACTCAATTCTCCATGACCTTTAATCTTCCTGTATTTCTTTTATTAAAATCAGACTGCTTTGGGGTTGTGGTATTTAACAGTAATTGATCTGGTTTGCTGTGCTTTACTTTCTTTTCAAGGAGAGGAATGCATGTAGCAGTTAAAATAGTGAAAAATGTTGGTCGATACCGGGAAGCAGCCCGTTCAGAAATACAGGTGTTGGAACACTTGAACAACATGGATCCAAGCAGCAATTTGTAAGTATGAAACTTGAGTAGTCAGCATGCCAGGGATTTGAAGGAAGGAATTATTCAATAGATTTTCATTTGTTTTCTTTTTTTAATTTTCTCTTTTAAGCCGCTGTGTCCAGATGCTGGAATGGTTTGATCACCATGGCCATGTCTGTATTGTTTTTGAGCTACTGGGGCTCAGTACTTATGACTTCATTAAGGAAAACAGCTTTCTACCATTTCATATTAATGACATTAGGAACATGGCCTATCAAATTTGCCAGTCTATAAACTGTAAGTAAATTTCAATACTCCTTACAAATATATGGGTGTCTTATATCTGTTTTGGTTTTTCCTTAAGGAATTTAATATATAAATTATGGAATACTGTTCTCTTTTTCCTTGTAGTTCTACACCATAATAAACTAACTCACACAGATTTAAAGCCTGAAAATATCTTGTTTGTGGAGTCTGATTACATAGTGAAGTACAATGCCAAAATGGTAAGTTTGTTCTTTGTTTCTTCCAACTTGAATTGCACTACTTCTGTTTTCATTGAAACTTCTCTTTTAAAAAAACCAACAAAACAAGACAGAGATAACAAGTAACTGAAGGTTACTTGGTTACTGAAGGTTAAGGTTAACAAAAGAGGAAAAGAGCTCTAGTTACTGTGAATGATCTTTACTCAGCTGTTTTTGCTATTGAGAATGAATCACTTTGGTACCCACTCTTCTTTTTGGAGCATTGAGTTGTACAGGAATTAAAGTATTTGAAGGACATTTTATTCTAGCTGATACTTTGAAGATAATGTGATAATGCCTTTTGCCTAAGCATGCTTTTTAATTAAAGAGAATTAACAGCATTTTGATTTCTTGCAGAAACGAGATGAACGCACTTTAAAAAACACAGACATCAAAGTCGTTGATTTTGGAAGTGCAACTTTTGATGATGAACATCATAGCACATTAGTGTCTACAAGACATTATAGAGCTCCTGAGGTTATTTTAGGTCAGTAAAGACTCTTAAACTTTCTGAAAGTGCATTGTAATTCATTCAAATGTCTTTACTTCATAAACCGGAGTTGTTGCTCATGGTTCTGGCTATCAGTCATCTCTCAGATGGTGGTGGTAAAATCATTGAGAGTAAGCAGTAAAAGAAATACTCTAAAACTAGTAACAAACACCTGGGTTTGAGGAGGGCATGGGTGTAAGGTGGACATCAGTAAATGTGTGGAACTGGGCATGTGCTTTGTGAGCTACAGATTTTTAAGAATATAATGAAAAGTAAAACAAACTCTGCCTATTTTGCAGCACTGGGATGGTCTCAGCCGTGTGATGTGTGGAGTATTGGTTGTATTCTGATTGAGTATTACCTGGGATTTACAGTTTTTCAGGTAGGTACATAAGCTTAAATAGAATGTGTTTCTTACAGACTACTTATTTTAATCTTTAAATTATATGCATTTAACTGTGTAAAAGGCATAACCCCATAGGCTTTTAAGGGTTATGTAGATGAGATGGGAAAAACAGCATCCATACAGGAAAATGTTACATCTTGGATATCTCCTTCATAGTATCTAAGATGATCTTCTCTGGCATTTTGAATGACGAGTGCCATGATACTGCTAGAATTAAGAGTAAAGAACACACTTATACGGTGTTTGGTGTATGAGCTGGTGTTCAAGGGTCATCCTAACTGTGGAAAGTGTTGTATAATCTCTGGGTTGCATAATCTGTTTTTAATAATTGAATGTGGCAGTGTTTAAAAATACTGTGACAATGCTCTGGCAAAATCTTGTTTGGAGTTTGATTGTTGTTACCAAGTGGCTCAGAGAAGAAAAATGTGCTAAGTGCTTTCATTGCTTTTTCCACACAGACTCATGATAGTAAAGAACACCTGGCAATGATGGAAAGAATACTGGGGCCTCTGCCCACACACATGATCAAGAAATCCAGGTATGTTCTTTGTAGAAATGGTAAGTTGCCTAATATTTTCTCTTGCAAGAGAAATTGCAAAGTTGTCGTTGTAAGCTATGAGTTGCTGCAGACTAACAGATTCATGGCCTTTTTATTACCTTAAATAGTTGACAGTAGTCTTCTGATTTTAGTACGAATTGTCAGCCTCTTTTTAAAGCTAACTTTGGTATGGTCACCAGAACAGTATTAAACATCAGTTTTTCTTTAACTCTGATAACAAGGAACATGTCATCACAATTATTGTGAGGAAGAAGAGGGTCTTGCTTGCTAATAAAGCTGACATCCTCTTCTGCTGCCCCTCCATATCCCTCAGACATGTGCTTCAGTGATCTTTCTCTCTTCCTCAAAGATAACTCCATGCAGCAGGAGTTTCTCACTTCCATGGCAAGGAGAAGCAGCCAGCACAGGGTTCTCCCCTGACCCCTCTGTGTCCAAAATTTAGAGGTCTTGGGATTTGTTGGTCTGTTTTCCTTCTTACATAAGCTGTCCTCTTGCCAGATCATGTAGATAATTCTGTAACTCATGCTAGAGTAGAATTCCAGTAATTCTGGGTTGGGTATTGTATATTGTTTGTTACAGTTGTCTGTTGATTATAGTGCATTTTGAAAAACAGGAAAAAGCTTGGAAAGCAGCAATTGCAATAGATTCAAGTAATACAAAAAAAAGTTTTTGTTTTCTAATGATTGTGGCAGCAGTAATAAAAAGCAGCAGATCTCTGTGAATAAATACTCACTTAAAGAAGTGTTAGCTCCCCAGTGCAGAGAGACATGCAGGAACACTTAATGGTGTTATAAAACTTCCTGGAAAAGCATCTGCTTGCTCTGTGCACTGACACCAACTTACTGATATTTCCCTTGTTGTGCAGAAAACATTATTTTCACCATGACCAGTTGGACTGGGATGAGCACAGCTCTGCAGGCCGGTACGTCAGGAGACGCTGTAAGCCTCTGAAGGTAGGAGACAGCATTTTTATTGCTCTGTTAGACTGCAGATGTGAAAACTCTCTAAAATACACCCTGCTTGTTTCTTTCAGGAATTCATGCATTGCCAAGACACAGATCATCAAAGTCTGTTTGACCTTGTTCGCAGAATGCTGGAATATGATCCAGCCAAAAGAATTACTCTTGATGAAGCCTTGCAGCATCCTTTCTTTGATCCATTAAATAAATAAATTCAAAGATCTTCTATGCTTCTTCAAGGAGATTTCCTAGACTGTGTCAGTCAGTCAGCAGAGGTTGCATGAAACTTTTTTAAGCTTTAAATTATTTTGTACAGTTAAGTCTGTAAATAATTACATATGTTTTGTATAACTGTTATGTTTACCTTGTTGAGCGGTTGTAGTCTTATGGATATCAAAGTGAAAAATAAAAGTAATTTTCATTTTTGAAAGCCTGCACCACTCTCCTTTTACAGATTATGCTAGTGGACCCTCTTGACTGTAGGTGGGGAGTCTGGGCTAGCTGAAGGAGTTCTGGAAACATTCCCAAATCTTCCTTTTATTAGTCATGAGGAAAAGATCCCTAGCTATGCTCTATATAGCAGTTCATGGCATTTTGAAACATGGTTGGAAGCAGTGTATATCCTAAGTAGGTAGCTTTTGAGGGTCACCTTATTCCCAGATTTTCTGTTCCATAGTGTGCATTGCTCCCCAGCCAGCTAATTAGCTCTTGGAAACTTGTCTGATGCTTTCAGTGTTAAATATTCAGAGCTAATCTTAGGTAAGGTCTGAAAAGTAACATTTCCTATTTTCAGTATTGTTTCTAGTCATTAAAGTTGAAAATTTTTGTGACAAGTTTTTAGAAAGACTACTGCTGCAGAAAAATACGGCCTGCCCCAGAATTGTGGCGTATTTAAGCTCTTGCAGTTGTGAGATCATTCTGAAGTCTCCAATGTGTATTTCTCTGCAGCTTTATTTGTTGTTTCTGGTAAATGAAGCGATCTTGGGAACTGAGAAATGAGACTGTAGAGGATGGAGGTGGCCAGGTTCTCAATTGTGACTCCTGAACCCTGGTACTGTGTTCAGAAGAAAATGGTGCAGTTTTCCAAGACCTGTTAATGTACTTTGGTAATTTGGGGGTTTCAATGTCTAAAAGTTGTTCGTTTTCACTCCAACTCTTAATCCATTTGACACTGTATGGGTGGCTTGCTGAGCAGTAGGAAGGGAGTAGGAAAAGTTCATTCTGACTGTAATATGCAAGTTTTGGCTATTTATATCAATCTTAACTACACAAGCCTTTCTTCAAAGGAAGGAAACTAAATTGTTTCAGCTCCACAGGAGCCTGACTTCAGTTTTTGTGTTTGCTGAGTTAGCCCTAATGCACAGGAACCTTCATTTGCAAGAGGCTCCAGACATTCATATCTCTGAGCTGGAGGTAGAATAGAGCTGGGCCAGGCTTTGAGAGCTTATCTTCTGTGACCAGTGCCACCTCCTGGGCTTGATTACAGCTCATCATAGCCACCTCCTTTTCTTGGATGTTGGTGTGGATGACATAGTTTCTGCTGGGCATGACAGAAAATTTAACAGTCTGTGCCTTGCGGGTCAGCTCCGTGGGACTGAGCTGGACACGAGTAAATTCCTTCTTCCCACAGTACTTTCCATCCCACAGCTTCAGAGGCAAAGCAAGGACTTGGCTGAGTGTATCTGCTAAGCAATGCAAATCAAAGGCAGATGGGGGGAGAAAATTTTATATGCTGCTATAACAATAAAACTGTTACCATAAAACAGTTCTATCAAAATTAGGGAAAGATGGTGTGCTCTTGCTTACAGACTGATTCTAGCTGTTGATGTAGGTACTGAAATTTGTTGTGCTTTGTAAAGGAGTTACAGCTTAGCCCTATTATAAAGCCATTTTTAAATTGACTTTCCTTCTTCCAGTAAATTTAAAAGCACTATCAGAATTAGTGTGGCACCTGCAGCAAGGTGCCAACTGCTTTTGCCAGCCTTGCAGCACCTACAGCAGTGTTGGTTTGCAGGCACACGAGCCCAAGGCTCCTGGGCTCCCTAGGGAAGCTGTGAGGGCTCTGAGCAGCACCCCAGGGCAGGGGCTGGGGCTGTGAGGCTGCCCCTGGTGCTTCTGTCTTTAGTAGGGGTTGGATTTTTATGTGCACACACCACCACTCCCCATTGACATCTTCATACTGAAGTTTGTAATCAAAAATGTTTGGATCAAGCTATAGCTGTTAAATAGTTAGAAGAGCATTCACATCTATTTCTGTGCTTCACATTTCCACTTACTGTCCTTTAAAAATACGGTCCGTGTGACTGGGATCAGCCAGGCAGACCAGACTGTGTGTGCATTTCCTTAAAGAACCAGTCACACCTTTTACTAAGCATGGAGGACAAGACAATATAAAGCTGTCTTTTAAGAACAGCCCAGGCTTCATCACTGAAGTGCAGAGTGATCTAGGGCTCCAGAAGCTGATCCAAGTGAGGGAAGAGTTGAGCTTGAGGCTGAACTACATTGGAAAGGGGTTTGGATTTCTGGGGCAGGGACTTGGCTGCCAGAGGAGTGATGAGTCTTGGCTCTTCCTTCAGTGTCTGGATATCAGGGCTGCCTGGAGGGCTCAGGTCATGCAGGACAAGATGCTTTGCACTCAAGCATCTTCCCCCAAAATGATGGCACTGTGCACGTTCTACCACTCTCATGGAGCCTGTAAGGAAAATCTTGGCAAGCTCATACAAAGGAGAGGGAGGAAAGGAGGTAAGAAATAGGGTTTCACAGAAAGCTGGAGTTTTTATCTTCAGGACATGTAAGAGAGCATATGTAAGAGAGCAGGAACTGCTCTGGATTTGCCTGGTTTAACTACTTTGGAAATAGCTGCAAGAAGCCTGTGTCTGTCCTTGTGCGTGTGTGTGTTTTATTAACAGACTTAATTGGAATCTGACATTGGTAATGTTACTGACATTATAGCATTTCCTAGCACTCCTAGGCTTCAATCACCTATTCTAGAAATAAGAAGTACTCCTTGAAGGGCAAGTGTCTGTGTCTAGGGTGCAAAGTGTACACTGGGATTTGTATAACATGTGCTATTTATAATCAAGACAATCATTAAGTTGCAGGAGGATGTTTTATAGGTGAGTTAAGAGTTGTGATGCTCTGTGTAACAGCAAAGAAAAGGCACGATAGAATATGTGGCTGCTCGGTGCTTATTTGTGAGCAGTTTGCTCTCGTTCAGAGGCTCACGAAAGTGGATGGAGCGCTCTGCTGAGATAACAGCGAGTTACGGTGCGTGCTGGGGTTCCGGGTACGGTCTCTGCTTTGAAGCAGATCGCGGTGCAGACGGGCTGTAGGGCAGAAGGTACAAAGCTCCCGGCCGGGTGACACCTCTCGCAGGTCGCCCGCTCCAGGGGAGCCGGGGCCGGGCGCAGCCGCCGCTCTCCCGGCGGGGGGAGCCCGCTGG